>BGZK01001867.1:0-98724 GCA_005406025.1 Eumeta japonica
AAAAAAATGCAATATGTTTTTTTTAATTAGTAGTAACTCAAATACAATATGATTTAATGAAATCGAATCTACGCCAGTTTTTAAATAAACAACTAAATAGGCACTCACAGAACTGTTAAAAAATCTTTTAACTTGCAAAAATATGTAATAGAATATATTATTAGTGATTGATCTTAAAATTTGTATAGAAATAGCCACATAAAAGACAATGTCGGTATCTCATTTCCAGGATACAAAAGATTTTATTGAAGGTGAAAGACGTTTGATTGCCGCGACTAACTCGGTATACATAATTTAATTTATTCCGAGTTTCTAAGAAAATGAGATTTATTGTGAGCTGGTAAGGTTATTAAATTTGAGAGATAGAATTCAAATATTATCTTAAAAACTTCATATAATTGTATTATTATGTTAATAGAGTGAAATGTAAAAAAGTTACCATATTAAAAGCTCCATGCTGTGTAGCTTCGAATATAACTTATGTTATGTGGAGCTTTTAATAGGCCATATGTTTATTATTTAATACACATTTTGTTCTCACATAGTGTTCTTTTTTAAAAATTTAGAAGCGAAATCGGAAATTTCGTATTTTATGCACCAATAAAATAATTATTGATAATAATCAAACTTAAATTAAATACAACAAAACAAGTACAACATTCAAAATTATATATTTTCTTTTATCAAATGTTGAAAATTCTTAATATGTTTCAAAACATCAACCAGCAAAATAATATATTTTTAATCTAGATAATAAAAAATACAACGACAGCAAGTTTTAAACATTATTTTTAATTAGAAATTCGTTTTAGCTTAGCATGAGCGTTTAAATACTTTCTACACACTGCTTTCAATATTTGTATTATGATATGTTAAGTGACATAAATAAATCTTGTTTATTCGTATTGTAATTTCCTTAAATCACTTATATTATTGAAAATTTCTTATTCCTTAACAGATTTATAGAATAGAATAGAATAATAGAAGCATTCGTATTTCAGATCAGCGCTAACATGTCTGTATGTTGGACCCAAATCTGGTGATAATGATAGAAAAATGAATTTTGTTATCATTACCTGTTGTTCCTTAATAAGAAACAGTAAGTCGGATCATGAGAAGCTAAGAATTGCACATCTTCCGTTAGTGTACAAGTAGTTGTTAGGTATTCTGATGCTAATTTAAAACTCTGTATCCCATATGAACACTTACATGATACGGATTATCATGAACGCTGAACATTAATTTTTGGTTTTTATTTTATATTAAAATTTATATTTGCCGATTCAAAAATGGAAGTATAATGGTTCAAACCCAGACACGACTTCCTTTCGCTTCATATTGAGGAGCTAAGGATTTTTTGTTTTTAGTTCAACCTTCCATCATGAATTTACTATAAGCAAATCAAGATACTAAAAGAGTACGAAGAATTAAAATGATATAAGTATCATCCTAAAATAAGTCCAAAAACGTAATCTAAATACTTTTGGAAATGTTATATAAAAATAGCTGAAAGTGATAGTTGAGGTCGTCTAGGTTTTGAGAATTTTCAAAAAAACCTTATAGTCTTTAAACACTTTGTTCGTTTCACTTCCATCGGGTCTTCGACTTTGGAGTCCAGACCGCGACAGGCAATAATTATAGTAGAGCCTGTTTAGTTTTGTAAGGAATGCAATTGGTAGTGTTTATTTTTGAATATTCAAATACCGAAGGCTTACAATCTAATTACGTTCTCCAGACAAAATTTTGTAGAGTCATATGTTTCTTCTTTTTCTTATTATTCTTAAAAATAACACAACCTTATTGCGAATCAAACTTAATTATGTATGTTTGCGTTATCTATCGATTCTCAATTTTTGCCTGTTCTCAATACCGAGACCTACTGGTGAGATATCGAATCGAATAGAAATTCAATTTTATTGTAATTTAAAAACATTTATTATACTTTTTTCCAAAAGATTTGCGAAAAAATATTGAAATGCCCGAATTTTGAAAATCTTAGACTTTTATAGCGGGTAGTTAATTTTTTTTCATATATCTATCTATATCACTCATATTAAAATCATTCTCCAACTGCAAATGACAATTTTAAACCAAAAATTTTTTTTCTTATGTAATGTAACTACAAATTATCAATTTTCAGAATTTAATTATTTCTGTTTGATCTTGCTTCTTTTTAAATTTCTTTATTCTAAGTCAAGAGAAATTACCCTATAAAACTGATTTCTTTGTGCGTGTCAAAATATACGCAAAAAATAACGATATTTTTGTGATTACATTGACTTAAAAGCTTTATTTTTTTACAGTTCCAAAGGACTAATAGACCTAAATAATTGATAATAATTTCAACTTAATACCTCCACGCATTTACAGAAAAAAATTCTTAATAGACAGTCAAACCATGAAGGAATCAATTTGAGTTACTAAAAAATGAATCATAAACGCATTCAAATTTTGAAACATTGAAGATATCTCTGAATCGAACATACAAAACACGTAAACAATTTTGATTTCATACACGCTCTATAGATCTATTTCAAACCTAAAGTTTTCATGGTTATTAATTGAATTATGAGAATACAAAGGCAAAGTTGGGTAGGGCCTAGTGGTTCGCTTAAAAATTCATCAAGCATGGCTGCCGTCCCCCGGCACTCACCGCTTATGCGTCGTCATGTCATATTCATGCATGGCATAAAGGTCAAGAGTTCAAGCCACCTGATGTCTAGTTTTAGTAACGCAGCGTAATAGCTGGAAATCAGGTGTTTCAGTTATATAACACCGATGTCGGAGATGTCTTAAATCTATGGTTTTAGATAGTTTACTTATAGAACTATAGACAATATTAAACATACATAAATCTATACATAATGAAAATGAAAAAAGTGAGTTTTGGGGATGGATAAAGTAAGGTTCTTTGTTAACAATATTAAAAAAATATTCATCGAGATTATGCACACTGAATGTTGCTCTATGAACTTGTCCAAGTGCGGCTAATCGAGAATGAAAAGTTTAATAATATATGTGTTCATAGGTTTTATTGGACAGCCTAATTTAGCTAAACAATTAGGACATATTAGATACCACTAGATATGTCATGAATGTCAGTGTGCGTGACGTTTATTTTTGGAGTTTACTCCTTAAGAATCGATTTCATATTTAAGCCCGGGGTATGGAATTTTATGGGTGTAAAATCAAGTGTTAGATAAATGACGTTACGCTATCGTCATGGTTACTGAAATAAATAAATTGTCATGGTTACTGTTTACATTTATATAAAATATAATCAGAATGTGACAAATACCACTTATACTTGGTGGAGATTTTAATATTGATTTTAATAAAAAGAAGATGGTTTCCGTTTAGTACAATTTCTGAAAGATGAACTGAACTTAGATTTAATTTCTGACAGAACACTAGGGACAACTAGATATGGTACAACCATTGATGCGATGTTTTCACGATTTATCACACATGTATCTTCCGACATTCATGTATCATATTTTAGTTACCATAAACCAATTGTTTCAGTGTTTAATGATACCGCTATTGTTCCTGTGATAAACATTACGCAAGATAACGTCAATGATAGAGAAAATCAATCTTACTAAAAATTTTATTGTATAACATAATTATTTTCAATATTTTCTGAAATTACGAAATAATTGTTTTACTATTAACATAAATAAATGAATGAATTGTGTATTATGCTTTGAATAATATAATAGACGCTTTCATTTACCATTATACTAATCTATATGTACGATATCATCTTAAAGCAGTAAACTCCATTCGTGCGTCGGAGCTGACACACTTTTTTTTTCAATATGGTGCTCGTGATGTGTTAATTTCTTTCAATTTTTTTTTAGTATTACACTAATTTATAAATAACATGTAAAGTGACATTGGACATGTTTTTTAAAGCCAATATGAAGTTTACTTAGCCATTTTGAATTCCCAAACTCAGTTTAAAAAATATAGTTATAATCTATAATCGATAAGTGGATCAAACGTGCATTAAGAAATCAACTACTAATTTGATCGTTAATATGAAACGGCACCGAAAGTGTTGACAAACATTAAAAACGAACCTAAAATTCGACTAGAAAAAAATAATAAAAGCATTTCAAAAAACAATCCTTTTTCATTGAAAGCTAATGAATAATGAAGTTCTGTGAATCTGCAGGTGATTTTCAGTTTAAGATGTCACATTTTTCCTTGGTACAAATATTTGTTGTCTCAGAATTGAACACTGTACAATTCTATACAGGACTCATTAGGTTTGGATGAGGAAGAATATATAGCTCGTTCATGAATTTTGAATTTAATTAGCTTCCATATATGGATTTCAGTTTACAACATTTTCTACGTAAACATTTTTTATCTGGCATACATATTAAATGCCTTTTTTTTCTATATATAGAGTAATAATAACAGTCATTCCATTTCCAATTTTGAGGCAACCCTCGCATATCTGCGCCTGACAGCGTACATCTATCTAGACGGGCGGCGCTTGACATCAAAAGCGATACTCTGCTATAAAGAATATCATAAAACTGAGGCTTCGTATACTTGAAGCGTGGCTGTATGAAATGAATACGGCTAAACAAGTACTTATGATCTAACATTTCATAAAACATTTAAACAATATATTATAGTATTATTATGTTATATTTATGGTTAAGCTATTTTTCCAGTTATTGTAATTCCTTTTTGTTGAGTTTGTCGACTATCATCGGCAAATTAGTACAAACTACTTAGCCGAGGTATTTTTCTTGTACCTTGATAGTATATTTACAACGAAGTATCAAGTTAAATACTTGATATGTATTTAAATATTAATAAGGCGGTAGGGGAAGGAAGCTGTAACATGAGATGCTTTAATAAGCTTCGTATAACACATTTTTATTCAATAATATTTCAGACGTCATAAATATGAAAATCCATGGCGAATTATAACATCATAGTGCTAAATAGTCTCATAGTAAACGGTTGTGAAATGCAGACGGACAAACTGGCATGGTAAAATAAGCAACAGCAGCTTTAATTCTGAACTATAAAAAAAAAACGGTCAAGTGCTTGCCGTAGCACGCGCAGTGTAGGATTTTGTAGCTGCTCGTCAAAATATGCGGAGTCAGAAGAAGGTCTTTTGTTCGATACTATGAAATTATTAATTGAATTCACGACTTAACGGCTGATAACGTCTAAAAACGTACCCAATAGGACTGTATTAAGGATGTTATTGTTCCATTATTTGACATGGTTGATCAACTTATATTTACTACCTGTTCTACACACGACCAACAACTTTATCTAAGTTATCTTTTATGGAATTTGTACGAAATTTTTGTTTTTAACTTCTCCAAATCCATTTGATACTCGTTAACTTGTAGAACCTGTTTAGCTGTGTATTCTTCGTTTTGACTTTGATGTATTACACTATTGCCGTGATATTTTTCACATATTCAAAATGAACTATTTAGCTGGCAAGAGAGACATCTCACTCTAATCAAAATTAACAACTTAAACCTTAATATTTCGTAAATGGATGGAAATAAATCGAAAAACGGTTTAGAATGGTTTAAAAAATTATTTTTAAACGAGCTATACAACGATATTCCACACCTGGGATAGACGAAAAAAAAAAAGCACCTCACTTTAGGCGTAGAAGTACCAGGAAGAAAAATTTTTTCCTAGATTTTATTATATCAATTTTCCGATGTGATTAATATGTATATCCATGCCTAATTATTAATTTCTATTGCTAATAGTATCTGAATCAAAATGCGAACTGAACGCGAGCCGGACGGGCGAACGAACATTGTGAAACGATGAATTCCTTTTTTACTACAGAACCCTAAAAACGAAGCAAATGTGGATCTTTTTTTGTCTGTCTGGCAGTTTGTCTAACTTGCTTGGACATTAACTACTTCTATTTCATTGTGAAAGGAGACTTAATAGAGGTTCGAATTTAAATTTTTAGATAAATCGATAAATTTTTAGATAAAGCTTTTTCCACTTTTCTGTTCATATACACTTTCACAAATGTAAATCTGTTAGGAAACTTGTATTAAAACTGTCTTATTAAATTTTGAATCATATTGTTTATTTTTTATTATTAGCTTGTTCGTTTTGCTTAGTCTTAATGATTTAGCATTATTTAACTCTGTATTCAACTGAAAAAAAAAAGCACATTATATTCATTGTAATACTGGCTGTTTTAATATCCGTATTTAACGAACGTTGCAAAATATTTTTTGTTCACAGTTAACAGTTTCTTTGTTCAGAATATCTATTACAATTTATTATTGTTTCATCGGTAGTTATCTCAGAACTACATTACCTTTTAATGATACTAATCGTTTTTAGCGAAATGATGTCTAAAAAAACTCAGTTCGGTTTCAATTATCCAGTCTTTATACAGAAGTGTATATATTTTGACCTTGTAGAGATTTTTTTTTGTAATTTCAATATGTAATTCAAACAATTTACATATATTATGAACCATTCCAAATAAATCATGTACTAACCAATGATTACGAAGTCATGGATTCTTAAAATGACTTATAGCAATTATGCCGGGTACTAGACATTTATAAACGTGAGACTACGTCTTTTTATACAGCATAATGATCCGCGGGCACTAATCCTCCAAAGTCGGGTGAGTACAATGACATTTTCGGCGTTACGCGAATCAGTTTGCACAAAGACAGACACTCGACATATTTTACGAGTGGGACCATCATTTGCGGCGAGCTAAGAGCGGTTATGTTGAACCCTTTATATTCATCTCGCAACTCTCCTAAGGACTAAACAATATTACAGCAACCTTTAGGACTTCAACGATATATGTTTTTTTTTTATTTGTATAAATACTAGCCGGCTCAGTAGACATTGTTTTGGCCCTTTTCGGTAGATAAAGTCTCTTTCTCAATATAAATATTTGTTTCAAAATAATTTGAATTTATTGATATTGAAGATGTTTTTGGCCACGCGAACATTTTAAGTATATACGAATAATCTTGGGTCATGATAATACATTATTTATTAATGAGTCGACTACGTGCCACCTATAAAGCCCAGATTTTGTTTTTTTTTTCTTGTCCAGTACATCTTTATATAAAATAAATACAGTTTGTCATTTAAATGGACAAGCGATAATTAAAAAAAAAATATACCAAAGATATTTATATTAATAGTTCCTTCTATATAGTCCACAAAATAAGTATATAGATCCATACTAATATTATAAATGCGAAAGTGTGTTTGTCTGTTTGTCTGTCTGTTACTTCATCAAGCTTAAACCGATGAACCGCTTTAGATGAAATTTGGTATGGACACAATTTGAATTCCGGGGAAGGACATAACTTACTTTTTATTCGTTCGTCTGTCTGTTTGTTCTTTTTTTCATTTTTCAATAATAATTAAATTGATATTAATGAACTTAAGCGTTCCAATAATTCACATTATCTTTTCATATATAGATCACTGTTTGTTTATTTTTCTCTGTTTGCCTGTATGTCTAATCATATTTTGGCAACCAATTTGGTGAAATTTAGAAAATGGATAGAATTCATTGTTGCGTAAAATAGAAGTTACTGTTTATTTATTTGTGTGTTTTTCTGTATAACTACTTATGCCTAGAAAATTTAAAAATCATTAATTTTATATTAACTTGTCGATCATGCTTATATATTATGCAAGAAAGTAAAATATGGTATGAGAGGATGAAGTACAGCGAAAGTGAAACTAAGAGAGAGTGTGAACAATCCGATTCTAACTATATGACTAATAATAAGAAAGTCATAATAAATTAGAACTAACTATAGGGTTTTTACACTGCATCTTTCTCAGCATCCTATCTCTATCCTATTATTAAAATATTACACATGTACTATTTTGTACCGATGTTTGGTTGTTACTCTCTTAAATAGCTAGACGGATTTAATATTTGGCACAATATTTTATGCCCCCCATTAATACGGTTCTGTACAATAATTAATAGGAAATCAGAATTTATATTGTAATCGTGCACGATAGCACATATGGAAAAAAAAAGAGATGCAAAATCGGAATAAGGAATGAGACCGAATTAGGATTAACTGCGAAATCGAAACTTAAATCGAAAAAGGGATCAGATTGGTATCAATAACAATATTATTTGATATAGAAAATGAGGTATTAACTATATTTCCATTCGGGCGGGGCCGCGGGTCAAGGCTAGTTTAAAGTATGCTATCTAAACATTTAAAGTATGCTATATATTATGAAGTACCGTTACCTGAATTTTAATAAAAAAGGGGTATCTATATCGTGTACCTAATTACCTGATAATATATCCTAAATTATATATATAATTAAACAGCAGAGAACAGTGTCTGTACATTGCTTGGTCGCTGTCTAAACACGTCATTTTTGCGAGGCAATCCTTTTGACATCACCGCATCTACGAGTATACCAAATATTATTATATGGATGTTTATAATAATACACAAAGGTTTTATTAATTTAACTAGCTTTCATCCGTGGCTTCGCTCGCATGAACATAGAATATGTTCCTTCATCTTTTATATTGAATTATTTTACTTCAAAACCAATCACGTTCCCACTTTCAGATCTGATCCCAATACTATTCCTGATTCCGATTCACACTGTTGATTTTAATTCCGGTCCCACACTCAATTTCAACTGCAGCCCCCTTCTTGATTTCGCCCCATTTTTCAATAAATCAGGCGTGTTGTGATCAGAAGGTCGATTATAATTTTTTTTTCTTTTATACATTGTTCGTATTGCGACGTCTGTGGGCCTTCAATGCTAGTAATTATTATACGCTCTCTAATTTCTCAGGCTCTTTAAACGTGGTTAGCTTTGTTTTATATCAGATTTAAACGAAATAAAGCATAAATTCTACTTCAAGCCAAGTTCTATCTACCCGTCAAAACCCCATTAAAATATTTTTTTTTAATTTCAGAAATATTCACGAATAAACAGGCTGACAGATAGGCAAATAAAAAAATTAAAAATCTTTGTTTTCTCATGCATTAACTTTCTCTTATCGTCCCTTGTCAATTTTCCGTATATACCCCGCAATGTATAGACACAACAGGTTTTACTGTTATATATATATAGATAATATGTTATTGATTACAAAATTATTTTTGACATTATAAAATACATAAAAAAAATATGATAATGGCATTACTTCGTTAAACGCTACTCTTGACGTGCTCTTGACTTTAATGTAATAACTAGAGAACCCGTGCTACCCCGCAACACTCTGTTGATAATATAATTAAAAAATAATGCTCTTGTACGATGAGTAGTTGCAACCTAACATAAATTTTGGAAGTGATAGGGTAGTCTATATATTAATACTGATTTAAAAATACTTTTTCCCACACAATATTAGACGTGCGTCAATCTGTAGCTATAATTTCTACCTTGACATTTTTGAACGATTTTCCGCGTGATAGAGCTAGAAAAAACTGACCGTTACTGAAGACGGGTTCAGATAAGTAAACATCTACTCATTCAATAGTTTGTTCCTAGGTCTTGTTGATGATTCATGATGAGATCAGAATACCACTTGCATAGGGAAATAGTCTTTCTTCACTTACATTAAAATGGAACAGTTACCGTCTGGTGCTGATAAGTCTGATGATACGGGGTACAGTACCCGTTGTTTAAAATTTATACCAGTTATTATCTTTAAGTCTAAACTGTTCTCATACATTTTTCTGATAGTATTGTGTTATTCAATAAATAATCCTTTTATTGGATTCGAATTCCTCAAACGTACAGTAACAGCTTTTCTTTAATGTCAATTTGAGAGTCAAGTTGAATTTTCACACCTAACTTCCATCAAACTAAACCAGTTTAAGAGGGAAAATTTTCAAATGAAAAAGCTAGTTCCAGCAAGTGTTTTTAAACTAATAAAAACTACGTACTTCAATTAAAATCGGAGATATAGAGAGAGAAAGTTTCAAAAATGTGAAAGTTAGGTTCTTTTCAATGCTTGATGACAAATCTGTGCACCAATAGTTTTCATTAAAAAAAAATAAGGAGATTAGTCGTATCGAACGGCCAGACGAACTCGAAAAAAATTTCATAAACTTTTTTAATATGTGAATTTCTTTAAATTTAATGCTGGGATTCAAACTTAATATAAATCAGTTTAAAGTATTTTTGTTCCTATATCTACTAAAATAAACCTGGTACCGTGAGATATGATAATTTTTTTCTATCCAGAATTAGTTGAATACGTCAAATTGTTTAGTTGTAAAATAAAATTTATAATTTAATTTATATGTCGCCAATATCGCCATATGTATATTTAAGCGATGTAACTGCAAATAACTCCGTGATGTTTTCTTCTCAAGATGCGATTAAGACAACTATAAATACTATAATTACATTTTAATAAACACCACAGAAAAATGTAACATCTTAATATCATTGTTTATACAAACCTGAGCCTAAAAGATTTTGCAAATCTATTATAAATTTTAATACCTAATTTGAAAGTAGTCATTCCATAGGTACTGCACATATATCCAACAGGCAATCTAAAATATGAATATAGCATATATATTTTTTACGGCAAGCTTATATAACTTGTAGTGAGCTTGATTAGTTCGCCCGTGATAACTTAAGTGTTTATGAGCGAATCTGATCAGCTTTCTGATCGTCGTCAAGATTTCTTACTTGCGGCTATAATGCTCACCTTAGCTTACTTTTTTATCGAAAAGCTATAGTCTGTCACAATTGTTTAGGTAAGTAACATTATTGTTATTGCGTCATTTACAAGTAAATATAACTGATTCCTATCAGAACATGTATCTACGATTGGAAGGAAATTGTACAGAATTATTGTTCTACTGTTTCTCGATTTACGAAAGTCGGTCGAGTCGAACGAGATATATCTTCCAAGTCTTCTCTAGAAAATCCTCTATCCATTAGACGGCGTAACCGTCGGTGATTTACGTTCTTGCATTCATGCTTACAAATTGCTTGTGCTGAATATTTGTTTATTGTAATTAACACATAGTAAAGAACCTGATAAAGTACCTTTTCCCATCCGCTTATATGATGAAAAGTATTTTATAACAAATTTAATATATTAAAAATTATATCGCGACTGGGTTGTCTATAAAATTTCTGTCAAGGCTATGGTTGATTAAAAATTCATTTCTTTTTTAGTTGCCCTTATTTGTTTGCGAATCAAACTATATACCAAGTGAAAGTATGAAGTCAATCGAGTACTATCGTAAGTATTGGAGTAAGATTGTCTATTTTTTGCCATCAACTATTACGTTAGCGTATATAAGCAGGTAATGCATTTATCTGTTTCTCATACAAAAGGAAAAGAAAGTGATGACGAATCTTGCTAATTTGAAGCTAAAAATTTTACTTCTTATGAATCAGATCCTGAATAGTGTTCGTCAACTGAATTTTTTTTAATGGAAATAAATACTTTTATATTTCTATTACATTATAATAATATTCTTGTACAAAATGCAAGATCTTTATTACATGTTTTATTTTTTGAAAAATTTTTGCACTTCGATTTGTTTCTTAATATTTAGTATCTTAATAGTTTTATCATAATTTTATAATAATAATTTTGTGATCGAATACATAAAATTTAGTATATATCACTATAGTATAGTAGATAAGTATATATCACTATCTATTTTTTCTTGGAAAACAGAAAAACATTTACATACTTTTAAATCACAGATAATATTAGATTGGAGAAAAAGGTTTTTTCGTATTTTATAAGTAAACATTTGCAGTAAAATCCCTTTGGTTGCGTTGTTTGTATCTGACTAGTTTTCATAAATAGATAATTTATTAAAAAAAAAAAAGTGAAAACGGTGTTCCGCCATTTTTTCTGTTGTTTTTCTGTCTACCAAAATTAATGAATCTAACTTAGGTATTCAATACATTTTGAATTTTTATTACAAAAATGGAAAAATGCAACACAAGCTGTAAAAAAAATTGTGACGTTTATGAACCTAACGCAGTGTCGGTAAGGGTAGCACAAAACTGGTTCAAGCGTTTTCAGTCCGGTAATTTTGATGTCAAAGATAAACGTCGGTCTGGTCGACCTGTTACGGATAAATTAGATGCCATTGCGGAAAAGTAGAGCAAGGTCGGCATATTGGTTCTTACGGCATAGCGGAAGAGCTGGAGTTTAAACATAGAGCACTTGACCTACACGAGCTCACTGAAAGAAATCTAATAAATCGTGTACATACTTGCGATTCTTTATTGAAACGTAATGAAACCGAATCTTTTTTGAAAAGATTGATTACTAGTCATGAAAAATGGATTACGTACGACGATAACATGCCAAAAAATCATGATCAAAAGGTAAGCAAACTTCTCACACCATGACGGTACTCGGATTAACACGCAATAGATTGATGCTGTGTATGGTGGAATTGGAAGGGCATTATTCATTATAAGCTTTTACCACTGTACAAAACCATCAATGCGGGTTTCTATTGCCAACAGCTGATGAGATTAAAACAAGAAGTAGAAAAAAAATGGCCAGAATCGATCAACAAAAAGGGTGTGATTTTTCACCATGATAACGCACATGGTTCACCATGATAACGCAAAGCACACACATCTTCAGCCACTCGGCAAATATTAAGAGACTTTGGTTGGGAAGTGTTAATGCATCTACCATATAGACCTGACCTTACAACCTCATATTTCCCTCTGTTTTGGTCTCTTCATAATTCTTTACGTAATGTTATTTTAACATCAAGAGAGAACTGTCAAAACTAATTGTCGCAGTTTTTTGACCAGATGTCCCAAAATACTTTTCGTCGTGTAAATGGAGAGGTGAAGTTTGTTTCCTACTCGGATCTTAGACTAACGGTCATTTGGATAAACTCATCTGCTTTCAATTAAATGTTTCCCTTTAAGAATTTTATCAAACAATAACATAAGACGTCGAAGTGAAAAAATACTTTTGGATTATAATTATTTTAGAGTTATAAACTACTAGTTTTCGCCTACATTCATTTGTGTGGACCTATAATAAATATCTTTATTTTTGTTATCAAGGGATCTTCCTTTCAATCATAAGAAAAGAGCGCATTCTCATTTAAAAGGGCGGTAACGCACAAGTGACTCCTTTGGAGTTGCGGTTGTTCATGGGCGGCGATGACCATTAACTTTCGTCCTTCTCTGCTACGATGGCTCACATGCTCGTGTGTCTCTTTTAAACTTTATGTATAAAAAAAAAGAACTTGATTCCGACTTTACATTCAATTTTGTTTAGGTTGTTTGATTAATTAGAGAATAGTTTGATTACTACGCCACAGAAACAATGCATTTTTAGCATAAAAAATAGCTTATGTACCTAACTCTTCGGTCTATGAAATGCAAAAAAACAGTCTGATTTTTTAATTCACAACGTCGATTAAAGTAAGTAAAACCAACAAACAAATTTTCTCATTTTTAACATAAGTGGTCTGTCAGTGACGATAAACATCTATGTACTAGTAATCGCTATTAAAATAAAACAAAGACGTTTGAAACTTGTGAAAATTATTTGATATACTAAAATTAAGTACTTTCGTAATGTTAGTGTAATTGTCGAGTAAGTTTTAAAGACATTTGGGACTAAATGATCGGGTCATTTAGTTCCAAATGTTGTTTATATGGACTGAAATTAAATCAAAGGGAAGGACAACTGCCAAAGGTAAATTGTTTTCCGTGAGCTGAACCGCGGAAATCCTTTTTTTTCCTTACTGTTTCGCATTATAGAGTATATTTTAATTACAATAAGCATAAAAATTAACAATAAATATAAACAAAAAAATAAATAACTATTGTTAATTATTAATGAACCAACATTTAAGTCACATGCGCTTTTGCGATGTTTCCGCTGATCTCGTCACGCATTCAATCCGAATGCAAAGCGACGTAGAAAAGCACGCGTATTTCGATTAAGAAAAATCTTAGGTTGCCGGTGGTATATAGCATAGCAACCGAGTTGCATTTTTGCAATTATTTGACGTCCAAGGTCATTGACACGCATGCGGTTTAATTACGCGTCGTTACTGAAGCGGGCGTGCAAACTGGTGGCATTGTTGACGCAATATACTTCAATTATTCACTCAGAATAATTTATTTATGTTGTATTGCATAAATTACCTTTTTTAAAAATTAAAAACAAAGATTAAATAAAAATATTATATTCTATCGTGGAGTCAAATGACGCGGTACTGTTCATTTACATAATGTGTGTATATATGCATATCTTCAGTAATTATTATAATAATTAATTTTTAAAATTATAATAATAATAAGAATGAATATAATAAATATTGTATTGTGTATATATATATGCATATCTTTAATAATTAGGAAATATTCCATATCTAATCGACTGATTAATTAACACTCTTATTTTCTGTTATTAAAAACTCATACCTATTTCCCCGAAAGATGAGCAAACTATAGACTTCCACATGGTACTATCTTTGCATATCTTTCTTGTTTCATTGACATCCATCAATCTTTTGATGCAAGCTCGTCGGTTGCGGATGCTCATAATCTGTCCCTTTTTTTAATATGCCACCAATTTGGTCTGCATAGGATCTCTTACCGACAACCATTACCGACCATTTATTTCATAACACACATTTGCTCTATGGATTCGTTGTTCGCCTACTTTCACTCATCTTTTCCCGCTGATTAAATATAAAGAATAAAAGAACTCGCCTCAGAACCGCGTGGGAGAGCAGCCCACACGGTTATTTCTCATTTGTACTTCTTGGAAGGGCCTTTGAGTGCTATATTTGCAGTATACAAAATAGAAACAAAATGAATCCCTGCCACACTACCGTCACGAACTTTGACCTATAATTACAATCTACGACTATCGTTCGTAGGTTGGTACGAAGGGAGGTTCGAAGGGTTTGAAAGTTGGTTCGAAAATTGAGAAGGAAAGAAAGTCAAAAAATCAGTAGGTGAATAATGAACTATCACAGGTGGCATAAAAGCTATGTATAATTTATATATCGTAGAGTCATTTAAAAGCTTCGTAGCCTCAATTTATAAAATACAAAGTCGGATACAAGCATAACATACAGTTAGTTAGCTTCTTGTATAATAAGCGTAATAAAATAATAATTTTCATGTAAACGCCGAACCTACATTTCAAAATTGTTGTCATGTAAAATAGTTTTAAATATACCGTATAGACGTTATTATGTCTATGTTAAAAAGCAACGGAAAAGGAGCTTTTTAACGAAGCTATTAATCCGTCATTAGCTTTATGAACATGTAGTGATTAACTTTTCTTTTTATTAAAAAGCATATAAGAGTCGTATTAATGATAGCTATTCAGCTAAATATAATTATAGCATAAAATCATTTTAATTTACATTTAATAGACTTATATTTATATATACAGCATTTTTTCCAACAAAATGTTAAATAAAAGTTATCAGTATTGACGTTTATTTTTCGGTCGCTGTGTAAGTGACAACTTTTTTACTTTTAGAGTAATAAAATACTTAAAATCATAACTTACTAAAGTACATACTTCACTCTCTTTAATAGCTTTCTATTAGAAAAAGCACTCTAAAATAGATATAAAGTTGAAAAATAAAGAAAAAGTATTGCATTCCGAATAAAAGTGCAAAAAAAATTAATATGTAATATAGTAAATGAAAATTTAAGTTGTGATAGTAAATTTAGCTCAAAACTGATTAATTTTGCTAACTGTATGTTACAGGCAATAGCAATGTAGTGGCTTCTATTCAGGCTGATAGTCAATATTATTGCTAATATTTAAGTTAACAGTAGTATGACTACTTAATATTAGCATCCTCTATTGCAATAAACTGAATAAAACACATTTTTGTACCGTAAATATTACACATACAAAAAATAATGTTCCCTATCTCTAATACTATAACTTTATGCTACCTGGAATAGAAACATACCACGGAATAACTAGACTATTTTTAAGTGATAACAGTTAAAATGCGCTATTCTAATGTCTAGAACATTGTTTAAACAGAAACAAAAACAACGCTACAAATATGACATATTCGATTATAAAAAAGATAGTAATAATAATACGTTTGACGTAAACAAACAAAAGATTAGTATTCTTTGGAATATTTTGACAAATAAAAATTGACTGATAATGTAAATACCACACCCAAGTATTTTGAGGTAAGTAAGCGGCGTGCTATTTTACTCTCGTTATTTTCAAAATCATTTGATATTTTTTTTACTCAATTGTAATTGATCTTTACGTTTAAATTGTAAATGATCTTTATGTATAAAAATGACGTATGAATATTATAATGATTTTTTTTTAAATAGAGAAAAAAACCATTTAACATTTCACTCGAAAAATAACTTAGTATTAAATTACATTTGACCCCGCCTAGAACATTTCGGGAAAACGTCCAAACGGCCGTTTGAAACTGAGAACTTTCACGCGGAGCACTTTTTCAGCGAGATCTAACGGCGAGGCGAAAAGAAATTAGATACAAACATTGTATAATAAGAAACGAACGCGGCGTTGGTGAATAATAAATAGAGGAAGCTCCGGGTACGAAGCGGCTAGTGTCGCTCGCGGGAGCCTTTGTATGGCATGCGTAATGACCGGCGTACGTCTCGCGGCACGGGAAGTGCTCGGGCAAGGGAAATAAGAAAAAGACCTGGGGTGTAGTTTTCCCTGACAAAAGAAAGGATTTTATTATCCATTAAATGAACTTTTAATGACTTTCTGTCGGGCTAGCTAGATGCTGTCGAGTTGTCGGTTAAGGTTTAATCGAATCGTATAAGTTACGAATTTCATACTATTTATAGATCATTGTTCGCTCAATATTAGCTTTACATTTCAAATGTAAACGTTATGATATAATGTGTTATTTCTATTAGGTGTCTAAAGGATATTTGAAAAATCTTCTACATTTGAAAAATCTTATATTGACTTGAAAAATCTTCTAAATTTGAAAAATCTTATATTGACTTGAAAAATCTTCTAAAATTTGAAGATATTTTCAATTTGAAATATTATATAGATAGCAAAAAGCCAACTGCCTTATCATATCAATAAAACAAAACAGGAAAATTATAAACTTTCATTAATATAAGCGTTATTACTCTTTTGAATTTCTTTATTTAAAATTTTTAAGATGTACGTTAAATACATTACAAAATAAGTATTTTTTTGTTTACTAAATAATTTCATAATTTTCTTAGCATATTTTTTATTGTGTCAAAGAGCTAGACTTTATAGTTGTCATTACATAACTCTTGAGCAACAAGTAATTATTTATTTTATAGTACTCGGATACAATTACTGCTTACCGATGGTCGTTGGCTTAACATATAATATAAATGTGTTGTCTTTATTATTAAAACTAAATAATGAAAGGTAAACGAGACCGCCTACAAAGAATTGGTATAAATGGTACACACTGGTATAACTATTAAGTAGGCGATAGACGTAAAGTGATGTCAAATTTTCGACGATTCTATTACATCCTTTTCATTCAGGCTTACTGCTACCGAAATTAGCTAAACGCGATAAATACATCGATACAGAGTGAGTAGTTGCGTGTAACTATCTGTAGTAATGTATTTCATTGATATCGATTAGCAGCAACAACATTCGGTATTATCTTACTACTATAAGTTAACAATTCCCGTTTATGTACTTATACGTAACTGTCTCGCCATAGCAATTTCGATGAAATGTTTGTTTTTAATATAGGTTTGCTCTTCCAATTTGAGTATTTGTAAAAACAAAATAAAATAAAGTATAAGAGGTTGCTTTATTTAGCTTCACTTCATGAAATTTGAGGTTCGTTTGTAACAACAGCATCGTAATCATATTGTTTATTAAACAACAAAAATATGATACTACTTGCAAAAACTACATATAGAAATAAATAAATAAAATACATAAGTACATTTTGTATATTATGCTGTAATATGTAATATGTGTTTATATATTTATTGCATAGAATTTTCTAGGGCGACCTTTGCCGACCTTTCCATCACACATATTCGCTTTATACATTTGTCAGTCTACTTTGATTCATGCTCTCCAGATAGTCAGACCACCGCAACATACTTATTTCTACTCCAGTCACTACATCTTCATGCAAACCACACCATTTCTATTTCCCGCATTCACTCTCATTTCGATATCTCAGTCATGTTTACCATCATTTGTAAACAAACTACCCAGGTATACAAACTCTCACTTGTTCGACTTTCTGACCTTCTATAAATATATCGCATTCAGATGTGTTTTCGCCCCTTTCAAGCACCATCACCTTACTCTTACCCACATTTACTTTCATACTCCTTTTTTTTTTAACAGAATTATTCATTTTATTTACCATCTCCTGCAGCCCGTACGCCGGCGGCGCAAGAATCACATGGTCTTCTGTGTACAAGAGGCATTTGGTAGTCAGCTCATTCATTCATAGTCCACACCCATACTCTTTTAAATCATACAGACAGGTATCCATGAACAGGTTAATTAGCCACGGTGAAGCTACACATCCCTGTCTGACTCCTCTGCGGATGTAAAACCAGTAAGTATGTCCTCTTTATTCTGACGCAAGCACTGTAGCCCCTGTATGGGGATTGCAGTACCTGTATCAATCCGCTACTCACACCATACATGGACAGGGTTCTCCATAGATCGTTTCCTTTTACTCTATCATAAGCTTTTACCTGATCTACGAAAATACAGAAAACCTTTTGGCCGTTGGCCAAAAACTTTTTTGCAATGTTTAACAGAGAAAAAATTTGGTCCTTACATCCCTTTTCTTAATCTCGCTTGTACGTCCCAAATCTTGTTTTCAGTCCCATTCACGACTCTTTTGATAATGATTTTCGCATACAGTTTGACAATGACACTGAGGAGCCTTATAGGGCGGTAATTTGTGCAAACCTGCCGTAAGCCTTTCCCTATATAGAAAGGTATAATGACTTCTTTATACCAGTCATTAGGTACCCTATGGCTTTTCCAGTATTTGCTAAGGAGCTGGTACAGAAGGCTTGCCACTATACCCATACCACCTCTCGACATCTCTGACGAAACTATCATATCTGGCTGCTTTTCCAACTTTCATACGTTTTAGTGCTTTCATAATTTCACATTCATTTTCATCAATCGTACACTCAGATGCAGTAACATGTCATTTGCAACTGTATCCTTACATGCAAAAACGTTTACGAAATAATTCTTCAAGGACTTTTTTACGTTATATTCCTCATTCAGTAAGGTTCATCATCGTCTCTAATCACATGTACACATGATGTCTTGAAATTATTCCGGGCCTTTTCCACCATATGCCAAAAGTTTTTGGTTTGCTTGGAAATAATCAGAATTTCCTATCATAGCGTTCTTTTATTTCATTCTTTCTTCTTTTCACATATTCTTTAGTTCTTATTTTTGTCAAAACTTATGCAGACCATATCGGTGGCATATTAAAACAGGACCAAATTTTAAGCACCCGAAACCGACGAGCTTGCATGAAAAGATTGATGGATGTCAGTGAGGGAAGAGAGATATACAAAGATCGTACCATATGGAAATCTATAGTCTCTGCCTACCCTTCTGGGAAATAGGCATTAGCTTATTATTGTTATTATTTATTGCTGGAAATGAAAACTGTAACTTTTCCACCGGAGATTATCATATTCATTCGCACAGCAAAGTTGAAGGACACCAATCGAAGCTCGGTCGCCTAGGCACTTGCATACTAATGCATGATCTATCTACATATAAATGATATATCAAAATACAGCCCAAACTACTGGATCTAGAGACTTATTTGCGCGAGTGGAGCAGCGGACAAAAGCTAGCATTATATAAATATTATATTCAAATAAACTTCTCTTGTTTTTTGTCATCATACTTAATGTCAACATTTTAATAATTTAATGAATATCATAAATGAGATTAACCGTTTATAAATTCCTTCCTTTGATGCTTTTTTCATTTACACTTAATTTTTAATTTATTCATTAATTTTTCATTAATGATTTTCTTTAACAATTATGTTTCTCCAATAAGTTCAAATTTTTTGGACCCCTGAATGTAATATTACATATGGCTTTATTTATGATTTTACTACAGTGGTTTTCACCTAGTAATCTATCATATAATTCTATTGTTTTTTTTTTTTAGAAATTTGTGCTTTTAACTGTTTGTGACTTAATTTCAATTGTTCGTAGATTTCTAGTAGTCCAAGTTTTAAATCATTGATATAATTCATTGCATTATATTATTTACAGCATTGGATGTAATTACTACTTTCGAGATGAAAATATTTCTATGCACCACGTTAATCTTCTTAATACAAATCTAAATCTGGAAGCTAGGTTTTATAGGTCTTTAGGTATATGTTTTCGTCGATAACGGTATTTATTTACAGCTCGCATTCTTCGTGCTTTTCAAAAGAGCATTGTGTCCTCTCGTTTCTTCAACTTAAAATCTCAACCTATTTTCCAATTCTATTTATAATTATTATATATGTAAAGAAATTTCGCCAACATTATGTTTAATTTATGTAAGTCTACTGTTTTCATTTGGTTAACGCACCATGGAAAGTATGCATATTATACTCATTCTAATGTTTTATCATAAATATAACTTTTTTTATAAGAACTTGCAAGTGCTAACGAGCATGCGAGCCTTAAATAGAAGCTAGAATTTAAACAAATAGTCTAATTACATTGAATCTCTATTGCTGCTTCTTATTCGTCACAGTCATGCTGGTGTCTACATGCTGCGTGCGTTATATACATGCGATGCGTTATGTATTATTAAGGTTTACAAATTAATATGTAAGAGAAAGAGTAAAAAGTCACAGAGTTACTTCACCTTTATGGTAAAAAAACACTTTTTTAGTAACAGAAATATTATTCTGTAATATTGTTCCGAGGGCGAGACTTTTAAAAAATCAATTAAACAATGAAAAGAAGATAAAATATGGCCGGGTTGCAACGTATTTATAGTATAGGACCATTCCAATATTTTTTAGTAAAAGTTCTGTTCTTATGTTAGTAGGCCATTTACTTTCTTTTATTGATGACAAACACATTACATATATAAATTATCACAGACTACTCTTATAATAAACACCAGTTAAATGTAATACATTATAGAAGTACACATAAATTGTCGATAGACAAGTATACCGCACACATTTTTACGTTTTAAATTAACACGACTTTTACGTGTTTCACATCGTAGACTGTAAGTTAGAAAATTGCCATAACAACAAAATAATTATGGGTCGACTCTATAAGCGGGTAATAAATCACCCAAAGTCGGATGGTCTGCAACGCCTTTTCCTTTCCCTTCGACAAAAAAAAAAATGCAAACTAGGCATTTTAATAGGGGCTGGGGAATTAAGCGCTGTGAGAATTGACGGGCGTATAATTGTAGGCTATAGTGACGATGGCCAAAGTTTTGTCAATTTGACCATCTTTGACAGCCCCGTTTTGATGGTTATTTCATTATTTGCCCACTAAAAGTACTGTTTCCGTGTACAAAATTGTCAAATTGTTGTCGATCCCCGCACAGGAATGCCGTTAATAAAATATAACACATAAAAGCAAGTAAGTTCAACATTTTTTAGAATATGTTATATAAATATTATTCTTTCCTATATTTTTTATGCTACCTACTTCTTATATATATATAAAAAACTAGTAATAGTTCTGCGTTATCTAAAAGTAATATGTGGCGTAAACAAGTTGCGTTTTTCACATAAATAAAAGATTTCTTGTACATGTAACTACTGTTAATCAATCAACTCAACATTAAATTCCTAAATGTCTATTTTAGGCTTAGCACATTTAAATGAAGAATATTTTAAAATTTTGTATTGAACGTTTTCACGACATTGGAGCTCGCTTTTAAGCCCCTTTCCTTATTGCTTCTCTGTCAAAGAAAGAGTCACTATCCAATTAAATTTAACAAAAAATATCAGCACTAAGTTAATTGAAACGCGAAAAACAGGAAGTAACTTTCTTTTTCGTTGAAAAATTAATGACTTGTGCGGTCTGTCTATTACCGCTCACGAGATCGTTTCAAATTTTAAAAAGGTGTTTCAAATTTCAATTTTTCAAAGTTGAAAATTACAACAAAATACATGTTTTGTCGAATTTGTGAGTTATTTCTGCGAATTGCATTAATTGTTACATTTACTGAATTTTCATGTTATTATCACAAAAAAAGAGACATTATTATATGATACAGTAAAAAAAAATGTGGGGAGAGAAAAACATAACACGCACTGTAATTACGTTAGTAACGAAAAAATAAGGCTTTTTCTTTATTTCATTCTGTGTAAAAATTCGTTCTTTGTTTTCTGTCGTGAGCTTCAGCATTTGAGTGAGTATTAACTCGCCTATTTCCATTTGTCAGGAACGAAGGTTTACCAAGATTTTTTTTTTTGAGTTAATGAATTGTTTTGTTATATTGCTATGTCGTTAAAAAGGAACGAGTCCAATCAATTGCAGACGGTACGAACGCTTTCGAAGTTCGACTCCAAAAAAGCAAAAATTTCCGTCATCTCCATATTACGTAGGTAGTATAATATTAATATTTTACAGATGGTTTCGGTATTATAAAGCTATCCACACATTGAATTTAGTGTTCATCACAAAATCAAAAAAAAATCATCATTTGCGTTCACATAGTGTTTTATTACATATAAGACGTGTAACAATACAGTGTTAAGCTCTGACAATGTCCCCAAGAGGACTGTCATTACCCCGCGTCAGTAGATCTGCGACCCGAGTTCGACACGACACGTCAAATATTCAAAGTCACGACACTACATCACACTTATGAGGATAAATTGCCCAGTTGTGGCGATAATTAATATTGATTGCCGCTTCTATTAGGAAAACGGCTTCCACGATAACGTGATCTATATGCAAGGAATTGGAAGTGATTTTTTTATTCTGTGTTCGTGTAGTGAATATACTAATTAACTTGCAAATTAATTGCATATCAATGTGGCATTTACCAAAAACATATATTTTTAACATTCTCGACTGCAGGCTATACAATATTAAAGTTTTTAGTAACTTTTACTGAATGAATAATACGGTTAAATCCCTATTTTTGTTGATTTATCAGATGCTTGTCCTTAATTTATTACATCATAGAAAACCAACCGAGTAGAAAAAGTTCCATGTTATGAATGGCATATTATAAATCATAGTATTAGAGCTTCATGAAATTAAGCAAAGCATTTTAGACACATTTTCTCTTCAGCGATATATTGCGTTTCCCATGGAAAAAAGACACTCAATTAAATTTTCCTACAAAACTATGAAGGCGGCCCATATTCTGCTTTTTTTTTTATTTTAAGTTTAATAGTTTCAGAAAGTGGAGACATAGTGTTCCATGTTCGTATATTTTCTTTCATATTTATTAATTTATGTATTTTTAAAATATGCTTAACAACAAAAAAATGTATTCATATTTCTCGTAAGAAAACCGTGAATTTCAAAGATCGCATGATGGACTTCAATACAATTTTTTTTTATCCTCTAACTGGGCCTAAAAATCAATTTTATTTTGGCAGTTTACTTTAAGAAAAAGGTATTTTGATATCGAAAAACTATAGAATGCGATTTCTGCACAAGACTAAAAAGACATAAAATTTAAAAATATAAATCTTGCGAAAAAACCTTTTGATTGCAAACTATACTATAATATCTGCAAGTCGTTATTTTTATTACTAACACTTACTGCAAAAAAAAAGACAAAATTATTTTTAAAAAATTCGAAGCGAAATTCCAATGGAATTAATTGAACACCCTTTCCATAAGCTATATAAGTACTTTATCAAAACTCCACGAAATATTCATTCGAGGAGATGCCCCGAGCTTCCCCGGGAGAACCGGAGCACGTAAAACGAATATATATTTAACTTTTGGTTAAGGTTTTAACCGGCGGGCGGCCGCGACGACGCGCGACTTCGGCGCGCGCGCTGATTTATCGACGTCGTTCATCTCATTTCTTTCGCCGTGGGGGCAGCGCGCGCGGCGGCGACGGGCGAAAAGATCGCGTGGCCTTTGGCTCGCGCCGCACCCAGCGCGCTTAGTGTACGAAGCGATGCCCATTTCGACTGTTCGCAAGGCTCAGGTGTGCCGATTTAGTTTTTTTTAGGTTACGCTAAGCAACGGGGTTCCGGTGCAAATTGCCTTCTACGGTTCTCACTTCACTAGCCACCTAGTACATATACACATACGTGTTTGTGTGTATTTATGTTTGGAATGAAGCTCGTTAGGAATTTTTGTCCGATCATACTTCGCCTTTATTTTGATTTGAAATTATGGACTTCTGATTTTAATCTTTTCATCCTATGGCTCATTGGATATTGTTTTCAAATTTGATAATAAGTATATGTTTAATACGATCAATGGTGGCTCATCAATTATGAATGCCGCCTTCGAACCGAAAGTTACTAGAGTTAAGCGTTCCGATTAAGAAGGAATCAGCCGATGAATTTTGACTTCAGTAAAAGTAAATCGTCAGTCTTATAAGACAGACGATGACAAGGTACACGATGTCGTCGGTAATACGATAATTTTGCAATCCCTAACCCAGCGATGGGCCAGCGACTGCTTAAAACGCTCAAGGTCTAAGCTTTATAACCTCAATTTGCAATATGAGAAAATTTTGAGAGAGTTTCCCTCAACAGCGGGAGGGACTTAACCTCTCTTTAAAACCTGTGGGTGCGCGCGTGCGTGTGTTATATATATTTATATGGATTACATGATTACAATTGTAAATTGAAAACAACAAAAACTGTATAATAGCAAATTATTTATAAAAAAATGTTAAGTCAAATAAAGGTAAAACCATTGGATGTTAATTGCCTTTCCCGTCATAAATCGGTGACAAGAAGACATACTGACGCTGCTCTTTAATCGCCTGTCGTGGCACTTAACTAAAATAATTAGCGGACTAATTTCTCTATCGACATAGAAGAAAATAAATTCTATCTCAAGAACGTCAGATACATAGTTTTTATTATTACAAGAACCAAAGTAACATATTTGTTTATAAATAGTAACAAAAGGAAAATCTTTTTATGTATTGATTAATATGGTGACTACAAAATTATACGTCGTTAGTAACTAAGCAAATAAATTCACAACAAAAAAGCAAGTTTTCCGCACGTGTATAATAAATAAGACTTTATTAATTTCAAATCTTTCATATGTCAATTGAAAAATGTGCACGAATAATGTTTGCATTTTCATAAAAACAAGATATAAACAAGACGAAGCAAGATTCTTATGAAACTAAAAGGATTTCTTTACCATAAATCATAAGAAGAAATGCGCTTGCATTCGCAAATCTCCTATTAGCGGTCGCAGAAATTGTCTCGCCACTTTGATTTTCTTGTATTGCTTACACAAAGCCGCCTAATCGTCGTATTGCGTTGCCGTCTGGCTATTAAGTTCAATCGCCCCCAGGCTTATTAGATCAATTTGCGACAATTGTGTACAATTTCTCGGTTCACGGAAGTAAGAAACGATTAGAATTCAATTAGGCGGTGTTTGTCAACACAACTGAACGTAAACGCAACTAACGATTGCCAAAACTTACAACTCTCTGTTTACAAATACGAAAATTTGCTGAGTACGTAGCTTACAGTTTTTTAATTAGTCGTAAACTACAAAATATTTTGATAAGATTTTTATCACTTGCGTGTCACAAAAATTAATTACACAATCTAAATATATTTAAACCGATTCAGAATGTTTCTATATTATTTATCATTTTCAAAACTTTTGGGTCTCACGCGCGGACAGTATTGTGAATTGCAAAATAAAACACAAAAATTATAAAAAATCGAATATTCATATCTAATTATTGACTCAAACCGAAGATTCGATTGTTACGATACGTATTTCACGGGAAGTCACCGCTAGTAAATCATAGACATAAATCACACGTAGAGCGCGATGAGTTATTCAAATCCATCAAACGGAACATATGTATATTTGTCACTTTCACACTTATGAATTCCGCAATATTCATTTTCTCCGTCGCATGGTAGGAACTTTGAATTATGACACAATTTCGTACGCTCTCTCTATTTAAGATCATATCTAACGACCTACATCTTTGCTTATATATATATATATATATATACATATATATTTCTTTAAAAGAAAAATAAAAGATATTTGTAAGTATGAAATTCAACTTCTCACAGTCCAGTACATAAGTGATTATCAACGATGGAAATGGAAATGATAAACCTAATACATCGAAAACGATTTGAAATGATCTAACTTTCGTTATTGCAAGGGCTCTTTTCAAATTTGGTCACATACAATCATAATAATGAACAAAACTGTCACAGAGCAAAACAAATCGAATTTGTTCCATACATTTTGGCTTTTCGCATGTAATGCAAGGGCACTTTGTCTTTCTGTTTTTTTTTTTTTTTTAACAAGGAAATTTAATTATTATAAGCATACAATTAAAAAGTAACCAAAACACAAAATAGTTACACCGAGTGTGAAGTCGGGTATTAAGTACTTGCTATATGTTTGCACATATATAGTTCACTCCAGCGCCGGCGCAACATAGCTACTGTCGCTTAAAATCACTCTCCGTACCGCCACCTCCAGCTACTAAGCCAGCTGAGTTCCAGGAATCGTACAGTTAAGAAATATTTAATGTTTCACAAATAGGCGGGTATGAGATACCCGACCTCACTCACGCCGGGCTAAAAATGCACCCGTCATCTGTTAAAATTTAAAACATATATTGAAAAGAAAATATACACTATTAACGATCATTACTGACCGATCTACATCGCCTACGTAAAAAATTAAGGAGCTCTTCGGACAAAATGACAGATTTTTTTAAGCTAAGAAAACGAATAGGTTTTCTAAGCGGTTATTCTCACTTTAGTAGCTTTACCATCATCATCATCTTTTCATCGACCTCATAAGAAATGGAATAATGATATGAATCGAAAAAAAATCGGAACTAGAATCGCAATCGGGACGGAGTTCATCAGATATAGAGCGGTATTAAATTAGCATCGATGTAGAAGATGAAGGAATTACTATATCACCACACGAGCGAGGCTGCGGAAAAAATCTGGTAGATTTTATAATGCAAATAGTATTCAAGAACATATTTTACTCTTATAAGATACTACATCTTGTAGGCGCTTCGTGCGTAATAAATATTAAATTTGATTTGAGGCATATAAATTTTTCAAGCTCAAGCTTTCTTGGTGTATTTGATCAGATTAACTTGACGGGACGCACAGGGGGTGGTAGCTACACAATGGTATAATCTGCAGGCTCAGAAACATTTTCAAAAGTCTACCGTTTGTTATACATATATCGTGGAAGTATAAGAAGACGGGAAAAATTGTATGCGGTTACTGAATCGAAATAGGGAATTAAAATAAAAATAAATAAAATATTATAATTGAATTAACTTATTATTATAAGTTTTTACTATTTCATTATAAACTGTAAATATAAATTTCAAAGACTAAGAACGAGTAGTAATATATTGAGAATATTTCCAACTATGCTTCGTAAGCTTTCTTCAACTTGAAACAGCAAGCAAGAAACTTATAATGTATTCATAGCGTATGATGAAGTTGCTAACTCATAACACTAAGCCAGACGTATTGTTTACAGAGTAAAATAACAAACTCTTAAGCTTTAATTTTTAATATTTACGTTTGTGCTTGTTGATTGCTTTTTACTCCTTATTTTTTGTCATATTTAGATTATTATACTAGGTCGGGGAAAAAGTTTTTTCGTACTTTATATGTAAAAAGTTGCAGTAAGATCTGTTTAGTTGTGATATTTCATCTGGCTAGTTCTGATACCATTAAACAGATATGGTATAAATTCCGTTTTTTATTTAAAAAAACGAAATTTATACCCGCGTACACAGTGTACTGAATACTATAACAGTTTTTTTTTTTTTTAACATAAATTAAAATTAATTTCATAAAATCCACTTGGCAATTCGAACTATTTGCATGGATTCATCTACTTAGAAAACTTGGAGGCTTAAACCAGTATTGTTTGCATGTAAAATATAAATCTCTATTTCAAAAGTGGTATCTTCGATATTCTTCCTGTGTTATGAAAGTTAACAAATCTTGTAATGGCATCTGACAAGTTAAAGTTAATAATAAATATAAAGAAACATAAAGATCACGTTCACATGTTCTGCATTTTCTGAGAAAAAGTGAGATTCCTACCACCAAAATTTCTATTTCGTCACCTTAAAAGATAATCTGCGAAAGCATGTACTATATTTTATAATAGACATTATGGACATTATATACATTTACGTCATTTAAATATCAACATATAGGAATAGAATGACTTCACTTATTTAAATCACGAAAATACGGTACAATTACAAAATATAAAAACAGAAGCAAGGACAATAAAATTACTTTAGAAACAGTTTTTTATCCACGATAGCTTAGTGAGGATGTTTTGTGATCTTGTATATCCAACTTTTTTCAAATGTGTCAAAATTGTTTTGCGGTCAATTTCCTGGTCCTCAGCTATATCGTGAGAACTAATATGCCGATCTTGATCTACTTTTTCCAAAATAAAACATCGACTTTATCCGTAAAAGGTCGATAGAGCGAGGTTCATATATGACATCAAAATTACTAGACTGAAAACGCTTGAACCAATTTTGTGTTAATCTTACCGACACTGCATTATGTTCATAAACGTCAATATATTTTTTTGTGAGGCTTGTCTTGCATTTTTCTCTTTTTATGTAATAAAACTTCAAAATGAATCGAATTTCTACGGTAGATTCACTCATTTTGGTGAATAGAAGAACAATACAAAAATGGCGAGACGCCATTTTATTTTTCTTTTTGTAAAATGTCATCTATTTAATGGTATTAAAACTAACCAGATACAAACAGCACAACCAATAAATTTTACTGCAACCATTGAGGTAATATGTACGTAACGTAATTACCTCAATGACTGCAACTTTTTACTTATTAAATACAAAAAACTTTTTCCACAACCTGATATTTATGGATGTATACAGATAGCTGCGCAATAGTTTTAAACAGACCTGTTTTAGGGGCTAAAACAACCGAGTTTGCGAATTTCTTAAAAATGCAATGAATGGAATTTTGTACCAGCAATTTATTTAAAAGTAACATCATTACGAAACGCCAATCAGTGACAAAGGACGTCGTCATCTTAACAGAAACATGACAAGTCCGTGTTGTGTAACGGTGAGCAATTAACGGATTTATTGTGTTTTGGAATCGGAGCGTTTATAATTTTCCAGCCTTCTAAAATTTTAAAAGAGAAAATGAAGGAAGAGATATGGTGATTATTTTTAACAAATACTAAAAATAAGGCTATTATTGTATTTCGCCCTTATTTAACAATAATTTTCAGCTTATTTTGCAATATCTGTATTGAATTAATATGTACTTGTTATAATATAGTGAAGACCTTTGATATATAAGAGTAGCATCGAAATTACTGCCTAACATTTCTAATGACGGTCATTGACGAGTTCATGTAATGAACATTATTCAAAGAGCAAGTTGGACCAAGACGGAATTTTGTACAAACTTTGTTAATGAAAACAACAGTATTGATAGTTGTTTTTGTATACCATGTCCACACAGACGAAGGGGTCAAAGCTAGTGAACGATAATTATAAACGATAACAGGCATAGCGGGGACAAGAGCGAACAGGGCCTTGCTCGCTGTTATGAGCGAGAGAAAAGTATCTCGAAGCAAACGCCTATAGTTATTTATCCACGCGAGCCGGGGTAGAACCGTATTATGGTAATTTTTTTTTTCAAATCTCATATAATTAAAACAATACGTACATAAATCTATTCGTATATTGTTATATTATTTACAGAATGAATCCAAACAGGGAATATGAGAATATTTCCTTCTTGCCTACGAATTGAGAATTTTCGTTCCGTGGATCGAATCGCACGCGGAAATACGGCTTTCATAGGCGGGAACGCTTGCAGCGGCGGGCGTGGGCGCGCGGGTTCGTTACCCAAATTAACGCGTTACCTCCCGCCGCGGGTCGGCCGGCCGCCGAGTAAACATTTGCGCAATACGAAAACCCTATCCAACTATTCGGATATGACATGGAGTAGCGACATGATTCCCGATGCGGCTGTCTCTGTATCGGTATTTTGTTAGGATAATTGAATTAGTTGAAAAGTTTCCAGAATTATAGAACAATTTGATCGATCGTAAAGTGATTTTGTATTAATTCGTATAATACGGTTAAGGTCGTAATTGACATTAGGGATTTCATTTTTTCAGTAATGTCTATTCGATTCTTAAAGTAAATAATAGATCAAAAATAAAATATTTTTTTGGGTTATATTGCAATCTTTTTTAAACGTTCAATTAATTCTCTCGAGGGCAGTGACGTGTACCATATAGACTTCACACGCCATATTATTTTGTCGACGAAAAGGAACACAATAAATATGCCAGACAAGTGCTTACAAGCACGACGTAATTTATAAAAAAAAATCATAGATGTCGTTATTGCAACTATGTGACAATGTACTATACTAACCACTAATTATTTATTTTTTTAATTATTTAAAAAACGAAAATCGGTTACTTTTTTTCATTGACATAATTTCATAACAATGCAATATATAACCAGGCATGTTGAGTTTTTGAAATAATCTGCAGTTATATAATAAATAATAAAATTCCCTTTAAGTGCAAAATAGCGTTACGAGCTTGAGTGCTTCGTCAAAAGAACGAGTACGATTAAACGAGAAAAAACAAAACAAGCTAATTGTATAGCAATCATTCCATTCTGCCACATGTTGACTCTACAAAAAGCTCGTATATCTCTATGTTTAAAGGTTACATTTCGTTAGTTTCCGATTTTTCAGAACTGTCATTTTATTACCCGAAACTGTTAATTATAGCACATAATCGCTGTTTATGATACATCAAACTTGATTAGATCTAAATCTCTATACTATGTGATGTAAGCGTTACATTATTATTTAGTAAAAATAACTGATAATAATCACATTGGAGTTTTTTAAACAGCTCGTATACGAGGCGCTGTCACCACCACTGTTTTTCCCTACGCGCCTTGTCGCGCGCCTGTCACTCGGTCGACTTTTGTTTGTTGTTCGCTTTGATGATGACAGTATTGTTAGGTACAATATTACCGTCTACGCGATTATTGCAATATTAAAAGTGTACAATGCAAATGCAAATTTTTGGAACTCCACAATTGATTATCGGAATGATCATCGATGGAATGGAGAAGTATCTGCGTGTGCCGTGTTCGGTAAATGGTTTATTACCGGGAATTCCCTAGCGAGGGATCAACTCTTGGCCCAGGAGAGAGCAATGGGACAAATCAGCCCTCGCCTTTTGTTTTCTACACGACACACTGCAGGAGGACATTAGATATCTACAAGAAACATTAGGTGCGCGTACACAGGCACCGAACGTATGGGGAGGGGTGGCAGCTGCCTACCCCTGCCCCCCCCCCAGGGTACGCTCTTGCCCATTAGATTAGATTTGTTATTCTGTGTCGTATCATTTTCTTCCGGTTTCTATGACGTGATGGAATATTACAGATGACGATAGGAGTTTTTTAGTCTACAAGGCGCTTAATAGAAATGTTTCTTCAAAGAACTAGACCCTTAAGTATGTCCTCTCAAGATGACGCTAAATGATTCCACATTGTTACAAACTAATTCAGTAAATTCTGAGATAAGGTGTGATTATAAATTAGCCATTATTACGACTCTAATATTATATCATTTATGAATTATGGACATTATTATCAAAATAGTTTTCTTAATTTACCTTTTGAAAGTGTTCTGTGGCAAAACAATTTTTCTTTAAAAGTTTATTGTTCAATTTCATATGTCGTAATATTAGAATTGTTTAATCAATGAAAATGAAAAAGAAATACGTATAAAAAATCTAATGAATATCAAATATTATTTCTGTACGATATTGAACAATATAATATGACGTAATTTATTCTGCATATGAATTTCGCGCAGAGACACTTCATACAACATGCAACAATGCAATAAGACTAATTTGTGCACTCCATCTGGAGCGCCTTCCGAACGTGACGAAATCCATTTCTCTACAATTTGTATTTGTAAGGTATTAGGCGTACTTCATAACGGCAAAATAAATAGAATATTTGGAAAATCCAAAAGTGCACGACTCATAATGTTCATTCGTTTTTTGTTAATAACTATTAAACGACACAAATCAAGTTAACCATTTTCAATACCAATCTCCGGACAGTGGATCTCAAGCTATTAAAAAAAAAATGAATCAAATTAGTGAATTTTTACGCTCGCTATCGTGTCCGGAACGAAAAAAGTGTTGATTGACAGGAAATTTCTTTTGACTATTTTGATAGTTTTTTCTAATTGTATTATGTTAAATCGATTTGAACCAGTGATAGAATTAATCTTCATTAAATTATCTATCAAATAGTGCACAGGTTAATAAAATTACATGAATTATTAATCGTGTTATTGATGAAAAAAGTTACGAAATTGAGGAAAAAAAATTATTCGTTCGTAGAGCACTTCTTAATGCTTCGCATTATGAGTCGTGCAATAAGCCTCTAGTTTAGTTTTAGTAAGACGCCGACATAAATTGTAATAATTTTCAATACCTCATGTAATATACTAAGAAATATCCTAAATTTATTTAGTAAATTAATATGAATGAGATCCAATAAAACAATTGTCAACAACTTGAATATGTTGGTAATTATTTATACGTGCAGTAACAATTTTTTGTTCCTATTGGAAAATTTAAACTGTCTGCATCCTTACGAACATATCTGTTGATAATCATTTTAGTAATTACTGACATTATTTTATTTAATGATATTAAACCACTGGTTTACGTTTATTTGGTAATGCTACGGGTAGCGTAAAATTCTTAATCATATTAAAAATTAGCTATTCCCTATAAATAAAATACAAATTTGCACAAATCTGTCTTTAATCTACACCAACCGTGTCATTGTTTGTGACCTATTAGATAATATTTTTGTTTGACCACGAAGTGTGGCATGAATTACAGACAGATGGAAAGACCGCAACTCGAAATAACAAACTATATAAAGAATAGACGATAAATAAACAGAGTAATTTCAAAACGTGTACTCCCAAAGCGAAATATATCACATGAGAAGTTTTATACATTATTGACGATCCGTACCATGTTTGTATCGTTTATTTCTTTATGCCTTTGTCCGCTAGAAGGAAAGCCTTTTGTTTTCGAAGTCACTAAAAAGCGACCGATCGTAAGAAAGATACACTACACATCTTTTTCTCGAGAAAAATTATATAGACCTCTGTATCGATAATAGCTACGTCGCAATAAGAATTATCAGAAATGTAACAAGAGTTACTCCCCCGGCGTACATTTAAATATGTGCGTGGTTCGCTGATAACGTAATCTACATATCAAACAACGTATCCCTATAAGCGTTGAATATCAAACAGTTCTAGAAGTCACTCCCGTTTTAAATTCGCCACTAAAGCGAAGCGCTGACAAATCGAAACGGTGGGATATATATGTGCCGATATAAGAACGCCTTGCTCGTGTGGTTTTTTTTTTGTTTATTTATTATCGTACTTGGTACCTACATCATAGGCTTGTAACAGCTATATGAAAAGAAAACAAATATTTATTTAAGATTATTTGTTTAGTTTCGTTGAACAAGATAAATAGTTTCAGTTTCAATTTTATTAGTACTAATTTATTTCGCATTTAGGGAACTGATATATAAGGGTAGTGAGTATTTATTATGACGTTTACTGGTAATATTTTAAACTACAGTACATTTGTTGAAAATAAGTCTACATAATAAGAAAGATCTCGGAGTGGTATTTCAAATATTAACAAGCTACAACATTATCTTTGCATCGATACTCCATATTGTTTGACCACTTAACATTTTTATGTCCATTTATAGCAGTAACTGCTACATAAATACACTTACTCAAATATTTATTTTATTTTTTTTAAATATAAATAGACTAGTTTTGAATATGATAACAAAATTGTCACTAAAAGGCCAATGAGCCAAATACGAGTGGGACACGTACACGAAGGGTTCCGTACCACCGTGCAATATTGAACACTGCGTCCGTTTAAAAACGGACGCAGTCATTAAAAAATAAAAACAAATATTAAGATTGAACAAAAAATACCGAAAAAACAAATTCACTGTATGGGGACCCCTTTTAATTTTTAACTTTATTTCATTTTTAGTATTCGTTTTATAGCGAGAACAGTAATATACAATATGTGAATATTTAAAGCGTTTACTTATTGCTATTAAAAACGAGCAATAAACGAAAAAAAAAACACTTTTCTTGTACGATGGGGGTCCCCTTTAATATTTTATTTTATTTTTATTATATATCGTAATATCGATAATAAAAATACACACTCGTTCTTGTTTCTTTAATTATAAATTAAAAGGGGAGGTCTCCTTTAATTTTTAATTCAATTATATTTTATAATTTGTTTTTAAAGCAACTATGTGGACGATTTTTAACTTTTAACTTTATTTTATTATTATTATCTGTTTTATTTATAGTGGCTTTCATAATACACACTACGTGAACATGTCAAGCGTCTTTCTATTACTATTATGATAGTAATAGAATAGAAAGACGCTAATAAAACTCGATTTATTAGTAATTAATAAAAAACTGAATTGAAACTCCCAAATAAATACGAATCTTTTAAAGGGAACCCCCTTTAATTTTTAATTTAACTTTATTTTTATTACATGTTATATCGGCAATAGAAATATATACCCTGTGCAAATGTTAGCGTCCCGTTACATCTTTTGGGTACGGAACTCTAAAAATTTGTAGAAATTCTGTTTAGAAAATTCTCTATTATTTGATCGTGCAATTAAAAAAAGAGTAACGTTGTTATAGTTATTTTTGTTTGTATGAAGTAGGGTAAGGTCATGATTGTAAGTTTGTTTTCTCGTATATAGACCGATATACATATATAGCAGTTAATTTTATTCCATAAGTTTTAATTGTCGTATGATACATGATGAACACTAACGGTGAAAAATTACGATTTATTAAATTTCAATGTCTAAATGAGCCATTTTTCATTAACAGTTCTTTTTAGAGATGTTTCATTCCATAATAATCTTAATATTTATATAAACCAAACAATCGTACACATTTTTTTTGTTGGAGTATTTTTTAAAAACTGACAGATTAAGATTACTGTGTTTTTAAGTGATTTAAAATTGGTATATTTTAATCCGTTTTTTTTTTTTACTTGTAAATCTAACTAATGTTATGAGTACAAAAATGTCGTTCTTGGGTTGCCCTTCTTTCAACAAAGACAAGAAAAAACCCTTAGAGGATTACTTTATTTTCTATATTTCTCTCCTTCTGTAAACATCCTTTTTTTTAGGAATGGTTGAAAATAATAAAAATATGAAGCTGGTATTAATATAAATTACTAAGGTCTACTACAACCCTTCACTGGTGTAGAGTCGAAGAGTTGAATTATAATACCATTTCTTATCTTTGCATGCCATAGTTACATGTACTTAATATATCAGTTATACACATCTGTAATTTCGAAATAAGACAAATATGGTTTTAAGCATTTAGAATGATTTAAAGTGCATTACTTGATTTTTGAAATATTTTAAACTATGTATTTGTAATAATAAACTTGCGAATTTCTTACAAACAAAAATGCGATTTCTAAGGTTCCGAGCCAAAATGGCAAAAAAGGGACCCAAGTTTCGTCATGTCCGTCCGTCCGTCCGTATGTCACATTTTGTTCAAAAACTACAAGAAGTATATTGATGAAATTCCTATGTTGGTGTCTTGTAAAAGCCGCTATTAAGTTTGGTAATTAAATAACAAAAATAAATATTTCTAAGGGGGGGGAGGGCACTCTATACATAGAAAAAATTCAGTGAACATCAACGTGTGACACATATTTCGACAATTTTCTTAAAAAGTTTTAAGCAATTTTTTTGTTACGTGAATAATTTCGGAAATAATCACTCCGAAAGTAGCAAAAATTATGCCCCCCCCCTTTGTTTTTAAATATATCGCCGAAAAATATATGTATAAAAATTAATAACTAAATGCTTAATAAATATTTTCAACGAAAATTATTTTGAACATGATGGGATGTATTATTTTTGAGTTATTGCCGAAAAACTGCGCTTCTCAACATAAGGACTGCTAGTGCTATGAAGATATGCTCTTTTGCTGGTGCACTTTAGTTTACACTATTTATTTAGTAATATTTTCAGAGTAGTAGTCGACATACCTGCTTGTTTCTCTAGTTGTAGATGACTAAAGTACTAATACTTATTTTGTGTGAGAAACATAAAAAACAACAACGTATTTTTTTCATCTGTAGTGCATTTCTTTGTAGTAACCGACTTCGGAACATTATAGAGATATACAGCATGCTCCGACATGCTCTTGGTCGGTTTTTATTTTACTTTTCTGGCTGTTTTTCTGTGCGTCTACCTATGTATTTTATTTTATTACGTACTCGATAATGACAACCTATTTTGGTGAAATTTTGAAAACTGATAGAATCCATTATTACATAGGTTACTGTTTATTTCCTCGTACGTTTATCCGTATGCATCCTAAAACTAGAAAATTTAAAAGACATTATTTTTTTTTTATTTTGTCGGCCATGCTTAATGTTTGCTTTGCTTAGAGAAGAAAGGGTATTAGAGTAGGCGATGAGTATTGACAGAGAGAGGGGAGAGTGTTACATTTGAGAGGGTGAGGTAGAACAATAGCGAAAGTAAGAGAGTGTTAACAATCAAATTGTAACTATATGATCAACAAAATGATTTAGTAATAAGAAAGTCATAGCAAATTAAAACGAACTATAGGGAATTTATACTGCGTTTTTAATAGTATTGTTTCTTATTATCAAAATATTACAAATATGATATTTTGTAACTCGATCACGCATTAACCGCTGGACAGATTTGGACTAAATTTAGCACACAAATAGATTATTTTCTGGATTATACTATTATTTTTTGTGCCTACCACTAATACGTTTCTGCGCAATAATTAATAAGAATACAGAATCGATATCGAAATCAGGATCAATATGGAATCAGATCGGTAACAATGATAGTAAAATGATCGAATTGATATAGAAAATGAGGAATTGATTATAGTTCCATATAAGCGAAGCCGCGAGCATAAGCTAGTTTTATATATAAAAACACATAACAAATAACTTTATCCCATTAACTTCTATAGTTAATAACTTCTTCCTATTGTTTCTATCTTACATCTATCACAAAATAAGCTGTCATTACTGTTTTTATCGTTCGTTAATTTCGAAACGAATTGAGCCCTTGAACATAATTTTATAAGACGGGGAAACTGTTTTCCGCATAGAGTGAACTTCCAGCTTATACTGTGGGTTTAGCCAACTCGTTGCAACGAGTTAGAACCGACTTGGAGCCACGAACTACTGATGACACAGCGATCGCTATGTGTTTATCTGCCTCCGTGCGAACGTCCAAAACATGGAAAGTGTCGCTATTTTTTTCCGATTGCTGCTACAAAAAAAAAAATGAGGATAATGCGTTATTTTTGGTTGCGTATCGTAAAAGGAAATCAATACTCACGTGAGTGAAATAGTAGTAGTAGACGCTGACCCCCGCGTCGGCGAGCGCTTCCGCGAAGTAGTTGGTCGGACATACGAAGAAGTAGTCGCCGACTATATCGGCGATCATTTTCTGATTGAGATAACCGTCTGTGATCTCTTCCCAATCTGTGTACTGGAAATAACGTTTGTGAATTTTGAAAAATTACAAATGACGCAAGATATATATACATATCAACAATGCAAAACAATAGAAATTGATTGATTCATTTCATCGGTATTCTGATAGCGGCCAATAGCTGAATATATATTCACTGCAAGAACAGCGTGTTTCCATTCTAATGCTCTGTGTAGACGTGTTGATGATCAAAGTACTTTCACGTCCGTATTTCCATAGACAGAACATTGGTGAGAACAAAAGTTCAGACGATTAATTTTTTTTATCTATTGGTGTTTTTCTTTTGTCTATTGGTGGTTTTTTTATCACTATCTAACGATGATAAAAATATTGTTACAGTTCCTTAATTTAGACAATGAGTTAGTCTAGTTTAGGAATGTTAACAAACATACATTTAAAAACTGTACATCATTTTATGCTTTTAAAATGGATTGTAAGTTAAAACTGTTAGTGTTTTCAAATTGTTGTATGATATTTAACCTTCTGTTACGAAAATTGAAAAATATTGTAAAGTTAGGGAAGTAATTGCTTTGGAAAATTGAGAATTTGGAAAATCAATTGTCCCTATTTTGAAGGCTTAGGAAGAATTTTCAGAGGGGTGCTTGTATGTGTGTTTGTATAAAAGCACACGAGCTCCAGTGTGCGTCCGTGTGTGTGTGTGTCATTCGTTCTGTACACTAGTCGAAATCTATTCATTTTTCGAGCGCTATCGTGAACCAAATGGTAATCTATACCATTTGGTATACCATAATCAAGTTGGCAACAGCATGGCTCTATATCTGAGCCATGCTGTTGCCAACTTGATTATAAAACGAAAATGGGCCAGCCCGATCGGTGAGATATCATTCTCACAGAATACAGGCGTCAAGTAGCAGCTTCCGCTGTTGCGTTTTGTCCAGTGAGTTCAAACGGACCACTCCTCCCCCTCCATCAGATGTCCTATTCCTTCCCAAAAAGCTGTCAACATACTGGCGACTCCTACGGGGTTGAGAATGTACATGGGTGACAATGATCGCCTACTCTCTGGTAACTTGCATGCTTATTTGCCTCTTAATATTACTATTAAAAAAAACAAGTCAGTTTATTTTTGATAATTTTTAGATTTTTTGAAATATCGATTTAAATTCAATATTCATTATTTCTCTTACAAAACTGCGTCAAATGTCGCAAATCTAGTGGAAACTGATTAATTAATTGAATCATATTGTTGTCGAAGCTTAAAAAAATATAACTTTAGAATTTTTAACCGATCGATTTCTAAAATCTAGCGGTGGGTTGTATCAAAAATAAAAGAAGAATAAAAGAATAAAAGAAGTTATCTATACAAATAGCGAAATAGTAGAACTCGGTGCCTCCGCACACTGAAGGTATGCGTGAAAATGGAGAGCAGAACATAAAAAAATATACAAAAAAACGACTTCAAATATTATTTCTGTCTCTATACCATCTCATAAAACACTAAACGGATTTTAATGCGGTTTTCACGGATAGATACAGCTTAGTTTGGAGCAAAATATAGGTTGTATATCGTTATAATTAGATTTCAGAAAAAGAAGTTATCATCATTTATAGAATTAGCCTGAGAATTTACAATTGTATAATTGCTAGCACCGACATCCTATGCAGACGTCACAATGCGGACAAAAAACAACATTCAAAGGAAAAACACTCAACTTTTTGATCTCGACTCTCGATTTGAAAAATATATATAAACAGGGAAAAGATTAGAGACGGAGTGGATCGGTAAATGAGGGAGGAAGTTTAATTTGATTTAGAAGTTTAATTTAATTAATAATAAAACAAATAATTAAACACTTTACGTGAGAGAACGAATTCCACGCGGATGAACCTGTGGACGAAAAGCTAATCTGTATTTAAATACTAAAAAAATAAAAAAAATTGGTATTTCTATGTCTTTTATAATTTCGAAAGGTAACTGTAATAATTTTTCGCGCTTGAAGACATTAATCAGTGCGGGATGTTTTAGGGCTGACCTGAGAGCTCAAGCCTTGTCCAAATTTTCTTGTAAGAATTGATTGAAATTTTACAATCACGTCATGAACGACTAGAATTTTAAGATAATGTTTGTCATCTTTACAAATACTTCGTATAATTGACATTGCAATGTGATTTTAACCTTAATGTTGCCAATGTCGTCTTGAACATTCATTTCGTTTAATCACAACCCAAGCGGCCAAGCGAATTCCCAGTAGTGGAACCAACTAACTATGGCGCAGCTATTATTCAATTAAGTCAATTGAAAACTGGACAGTAGGCTTCAATTCGAATCGACTTTTGTCTAAAGAAAATGTATATGGTCCTATTTTAGACAGAGCTTTATTATGTCAATATTATGAAACACAAAATCTCTTTGTTTATTTGTCTTTTCGCTTGTCTATTTGTAACACAAGTTCCGATTTACATGATTCTCTTATTGACATATAAATATTTTACATAGCCGGATTTTAGTATATATTTGGGTACGACTTAAAGACATTAACAGCAATGCATCATCTTGGAAAAAAAAATAGTCGCGGGACGCGAGCGCAGTACAAGCTATATAATTCTACTAAATAGCGCCTATACCGAGGAATCTATAAAAAAACTATATTGCGTGTCAGATATAATAAAAAGTAAATATATAACACATTAAAAATATTTAAAATCAATTTACGGCTTACTTCCTCACTTTGCTTAGCGAAAGAAAGAATTGATGGAAGATTAGGGTTAAAGGAGACGACTAGTAGAAAAAAGAGCGAAACGAAAGGGGCGAAAAATTGAGAGCAGGAATAGGATCAAGATCGGAGTTGGCAATGGGATCAAAAATAGGTCAATGTTTGAAGTTTTAATAAAGATCGACATCTCGAACAAAATTTTTAATTTCCGCGGACGGAACCGCGGGCAAAAGTTAGTACAAGTATATAATATTGTCTATATTTAAAAATTATGGAAAAGCAAATTTGTTTTAACTAATCACTTCAAATCCAAAGGCACGTAGATGGTGTTTAAAACGATCATGAATTGAGATATAGGTTCAATGTCCAACTCAATAATTTCTACTGAAATAAAACATTGTGGTTAGCTTGTATTCTAGTAATCTGATATTTTTTTTCTTAGTACTCTGTTTGAACTTAAATAAATTTCCTGTTGATATTATTAAGTAGTTTTAAGATTGAAAGTACCTAAGCCAACAAAACTAAGTGAACTTTTGAAATTTGCGTATTTTATACCTTTAGGCTGAAGTTATCTGTGAAAATCCTCATGAAAATTCTTCTAGCAAATTTAAAGATTATTTTTTTATATGAATTTCAAGCATTAAATTAGCATGGGAGCCGCCAGAATATGTGGTCACCGCCGCCCATGGAAACTCGCAACTCCAGAAGAGTCACTAATGCCTTACCAACCTTTGAGAAAATAATGGCCTTCAAATGGACTTTAAGACAGCTACCACTTATATCATAGTTTATGATTTTTCTAGCTTAGATTTTTCATTATTGTAAATATAATAATGAAAATATATAGTAGGTACGTAGTAATATAATGTATGTTTCATGGGTTATTAGGAATATGAACTGTCTTTCTCTCAAATGTTTTGTTAGTACGATTAGTACTTCAATATAAGTGAGTAAAAAATATATGAAATAATAGTTTATTATTGTATTTATTATATTTTTGGGAATAAAAGATTTTCCAAGCTGTACTAATGTTGTGAGGCTATTTTTAACTCCACTTTAAGAAAATTTATTATTTTTGAAAAGTACTAGGTGATGTCATTTACACCCCGATTTTCAAAAGTTCAGTTTCTATAGGATGTCGACGTTTTCAAGTTCTGGAAAGATATCGTGAAAGACGAATGGTCGTGGCTCAGTAGATAAGAGCTTCGCGTCGGCACCAAGAGTTACTGGGTTCAATCCTGACCACGAGCGAATAGACCTCACTCACTCCGTGCCTCCGAAATCACGTTAATCGGTCGCTCGCAGCCCCCGATCCTTCTGGACCAGCGCGGAGGCTTTATGCACAAGCCCCTCAATTCGGAATAAGTAGATTTGGATTCGACGTAACTCATAATTAGGGATGATTTAAATATCTAATACAACAACAAGATAATCTCGTTGCGAGCGTGTTTACCTATTCATACTTAAAGTCTATTTCTAGCAGTTACGACAGTGTTGAAATGGAATGTGGCACAACAAAATTTGTGAGATGAATCAATGCAGCGGAGTTACGACTCCTGCGCAGTTGTTATTTGGTGGACGTAGAAATATTGATGTGAGGGATAGAGAAAAAATATTCTGTGACGAGATTAGGAAAATGCGTTTTGGCACGCTTTCGCCGTTTGGAAAGGGCGAATGGGAGTAGCTTAGCGAAAGAAATATGCAGAGCGAATGCGTGTGATTAATGACGAAAAGCAGTTGACAAAAAGCGCCCTAATTCTTTTAAGGCGCTTCTTAACGTTACTACTGTGCTGACGAAATTAATGGCATTCTAGAGAAGAGCTTTTTAAGCGCCCGAATCGACTAGCGTGCACGAAATTGAAATTAATTGATGGATGTCAGCGAAGCAAAAGAAATATACTTGTATGAAAATCGTACGAATCGGTAGTCTATGCTTATTCTTCTAGATAACAGACGTGAATTTATGTTGTTTATAAGTTATATACATAATGTTATGAAGGCTGTGTATGGTTACTATGTATATAAAACAAATTGACTGACATATGTAAATGCACAGCCCAAACTACTGGGTATACAGACTTGAAATTTTACGCAAAGGTTGTAATTTTGGCAAGCATTAGGGAGAACTTGTAGAAATTCAACCCCTAAAGGACCAAAAAAAGGTGAAATCCTGTTGTATGGAAAATCGAAACCCTTGAAATTATGGATATCAAATTAAATATTTCATTTTAAGTAACTAAAGAAATATAGAAAACAATTGCCCTTAATATTTTTTTCTTAATTAACCCTAAAAGGGGTATAATGAGAGGGAAAATTTTACATGGAATATCGAAATCGCTAAAGCTATTTATATCAAATTGTATATATAAGTTAATTGTTATTAAACATATAACAATGGCATTCATTGGCTTTTAATCGATTTTCAAAGTAACCCTAAAGAGAGTAAATTGAGGATTTAAATATTTTATGAAAAACCGAAACCATTATGTACATTTTTTCCATTTTTTTTGTGTTGCTCAAACCATTTATTTCGTAACAATAAAATTAACTGAACACGTGAACGAAAGTTTTTCAAAATAAAAACTTGGATTCATTTTTATATTTTTACCACTAAAGATTCCAAAATTTCTTTCATTCAAAAAAATACACTATTGTGGAGTAATACGATCCAAACTTAATTTTGAAACTACTAATATGTGCTACGTCTTCGTCCAAGTCAGAACCGTAACCGTTGGCAGAATCGATATTGCATACAGGACGAGAAATAGAATTAAAAGTAGAGTCCGGGATCGAAAACGAGACCCAGATCAAAATCGAGTGTATGATTAAAATTAGAATCAAAAGCATTAACGGAATCGGTTTGAAAAAAAAGTACTGATTAAAATTTAAAGCGGTACTGGGATCGAGAAAGCAAGCGGAATCTTCCCAGATCAGAACCGCACTCAAAAGCGAAATCGTGATCAGAATCGAGAGTTGAATAAATTGGCATCAAGAGTATGATCGGGAACGTAATCGAGAACTGGATAGCGATCAGTAGTGAATCCAGGGGGGTCACCCCGGGTCATGACCCTCCCCAGTCAGGATCTTTGTTTTAATGTAGTCAGAGCCAGTCCTGACTGAAGCTCGTATGACTCCCCTACTCGAAGACTGGATCGACTCCTGACAGAAATCGGGATCTGTATTTTGTGATGAGGCGATATACAAGATAAACGAATTCATTTTATTCCGCGTCTACGCGGCTGGAGCCGCAGGCAAAAATTAATTACTGACAATGCAACTAACAATGTGCTTCTTCAAATCACAAAACAGCCTTGGTATCTTGCGATTGTGTCGTAAATAATCGACGATTTATGATTTATAAAATAATTAATGTTGTAAAATTATGAATACATATAAAGTGCTATAATGATACAAGGGCTGTTATTTATGTATCGGGAACTGGACACATACAGAACAATGTTTAAAAAGTAGTACTTATAACATTCAAAAATTGAACAACTTGGTTGTAGAATACAGTTTGTTTCATGTAAGTGTCAATTTTTTCTCATTGTAGCGTCATTTTGAAAATTGCGTTTCTTTACCATCGTGGATTTTGGGGTTCTGGTTGTTCCACTGTCGCGATCGATCGCCTCCGGTCCAGTCCCCTAGATAACCCGTTTAGTGTATTGTGTTACTGTGTGCATTGTTCCTTCATGCCGAGTTCCGGAATGTAGGGCTCCGCGCGTGTATGAGTGTGTATGGTGTCGCGCAGTCTACATCGCGCGGCGACAGTCAAGCTACGTGCTTTCGTCCCGGTGATACACTCCGGTTTTCTGCACCATCTGCACGCCCGAGCCTGCGCACGTTTTCTGCGTCGAGGGAGCGCTCCCGTAGGTTTACGCTTCAAATACCGATCGCTATTTTAGTTATTTCGTATGTTTTACAAACATAAAACGGTTTGTCATTGATTACGGAGGGCGAACGTATTTGTCGACCGGCAGCAATCTTTGGGCCGAACAGTACTCGAGCGTCAACTGTGAGCGATCAAACTCTGTTATCTTTGTACGATCCTTATCCGAAATTAATTTCAGTCAGTTACGTTACGTTTTTATGTAACGATTATATGTCATTTTTTGAATGGTAAATTTAAATTCAGTAATTTAAGGGCTTAAAACCCTCAACCGGAACCGTTAGATTTACATCCGCCTTTCGCGGTTTTTTGCAACCTCCACTACATGCTTTATAAGCGTCGTCTATTATTAAATCTATTACACATGGTAATAGATAGGATTTTAGTTATATTTGCCTCTTCCCGGAGCAACACCGTCACCTATGACGTTATTACGTCGTGGTAACCCGGAAGGTTTTCATGACTTTCGCGCCGTTGGCACCTCTGTGCCTTCTAGCCGCTTAGACGAAGCCTATACAGCCTAGGTGCTAAAAAGACAGGCCCCTTAAAGTTTCAGGGGGTTTTTAGTCCGTGCGAGTCGGACACACCCCGTGCACCCGGGTGCACGGACTGCCCATTACGGGTTTTTCCCCTCCTTTTCCCTTCACACAGGGAGAAATACAAAAAAAAAACAATATTGAAACTTGTGAAATTTTTTGTGCGATTTCGTGCAAAAAAGCGAACTTACTTCGACTTTTGAAGATGAAACACCATAATAAGCCACTTTGTTTCACTGGTTTAATGAGTTCAATGGTGGGTGGTCTATGCTCACAGACGAATTTTAAGGTCACTCCTAAATCGTTTATTGTACCACAAAAAATCGATGCTGTACGGGAAAGAATAATGCAAGATCATCATGTTACATATCGCGAGATACGGGACTCCCTGGGCATAAGTATGATGAACATACATAAGATGTTACACGAAAATTTGGCTGTAAAAAATTTGTTCACAGTGTATTTGACACAACTTGAGCATTGAACAAAAACAGACTCGTCTCGATTGATGCAAAAAAATGATAAAAAATACAATCATAGTGTGTGAAAAGCTGTTTATAATATCTACACAGGTGATGAATCTTCGATCTATGGGTGCGACCCCGTAACTAAACAACAGTCAATGGTGTAGGTGTTCTAAGATGAGCCGAACCCAACAAAATAGGTTTGTGCCAAAAACACTTTGAAGCAAATGGTTGCCTGTTTTTTTTATATAAATAGACATATGGTTACAGTGCCACTACAGAATCATAAAACGGTTGATTCGGAGTAGTACACGACCTTTTGTTCTTTGAAGAAATAAGAAAGAACAACCGACAACGCAGAATTATTTTTCATCGTGACAATTCTAGCTGTCACACGTCGGTCGAAACAATTCGGTTTTTGGAAGGTCAAAAGATCGAATTAACGGGTCATCCGCCATACAACTCCGATTTGGCACCCAACGATTCCTATTTATTCCCAAGCGTGAAGAATAAATTACGTGGTCAACGTATTTCGAGACGCGAAGAGGCCGTTGATGCGTTTGGAGATACCTCAATCAGAATGGAAAAAGTACTATAAAAATTTGGTTTCGGCGCATACAAAAGTGCATCAATCATCATGGCGAATATTTTGAAAAGTAATAAAATCATATTAAATGATAGATGTTTGTTTCTTTCTGATATTCCGGACACATAAATAGCAGCCCTCGTATGTGTTCCACTCGAATCTAAGACTGTTAAAATTTTCGTATTCATTTTATAACAAATACTTACATCCTTAGAATAATGCATTAAATCTTATAAACGTAATTACAGACAGTATTATCATCGAAAGATCTACTTGTTTTACTCAAGGAGATTGGCGTCAATTAATTTCATTATGCTTTATTACAACGTAATTAAACGGGTTTTTAAGCAAATTTTATGTATTCACGAAATGCGATCCGCCGAAGCTAAGCCGCCCTTCTGATCTTTGTTTCAATTTGTAAGTAAACGCAAAATATTAGTTTCAGAGAACGATTATATTCAATATTTGTAAAATACCGAGAATTGTTTCTTTACGCTTGCTTTAATAATAGGATATTTTCCGTAGAAATGTATATGGTGTTAAAACATTATCAAATAGAATTTTGCACATCTTTTCGTCTCCATAGTTTTTTTTATTACTACAATCACACATAAAATTAACAATTTATAGCAATTCTGATACATTTAATAATTTGTATAGACATGTAAATCTACATTCTACTAATTTATTATTTTTATTGTTAACCTGAGGCATGTTTTCAAGCTTTAAATCTTTATTTGTGGCGTATTAACACTGATTTTTAACATTTACAAGGTTATTAGTTTAGTCGCAGTTTTTCGATTCATATTTGCATCTAAAATTTAGTGAACTTATTAGCGGTCGATAATTCTTCTTTTTCTTTTGAAAAACTTATTAATATTCAAAATAGAAGTATATATATTATATGTTAGGAATTCATGATACACAAGGAAAATATTCAAATCCCGTTTCAGTATCTATTTTAACACTATTTTATTTAACATTATTTATGTGTGCGATTCGCACGGCAAAGTTAAAATCCGTTCAAAGTTAAGATGCTTTTGGATATACAAGGAGACGCGTATTGCGCTTGAATGAGTTGATGTCTAAAACGTGCCGTTTACAATTTATTGCATGTACCTTAAGTTGGACATGTTACCAAGTCCTATACATCATATATAGTGTATAGGTAGTTCGTAAAAAAAATTAATAATTTGTATGACACTAGGGAGCTCCCATCACTACACGACTTTACCTTTCACCGTACATAAGAATATTGTACAAGATAAAAATTACCAAAGATCCAGGAGAATAATAATTATTATACAACTGAATATATGACAAAGAAAATCATATAATATGACAGTACATCTCAGCTGACTGACTAGTACAGCACAAAATGCTGGCACAGCCTATTCAGTGCAAACCAAGACTTCTAGTTGCCTTTTATTAATATGAAAAATTAGTATTACAACAACATTTGCATTAATTGAATAGGAAAGCGATATTTCAAAAGATCGATCACGACAACAGTCATACGTTTGCTATGTGTCTAAATTATTAACTTTTCCGGAACTGCAGCTGATAAGCAAATGTACGTATCAAACGCACGACCAATAAACGGCGACCACTTGCGCCGGCGCATTATATTCAAAACACTTTTTTTAATCCGCTTTTATTAGCTTCACCTGTATATATGTGTGTATGTATGTAACCGACTCCTCTACACTTGATTTTGTCCCACTTTACACGAACAGATTTAATTAATTTAAATTTTGTACACATATCAAGAATCGGTGACAATACAATAATTTGATAAGTTTATCTCATTATACTGATCGGGATCGCCAGGATCTAATAATTTCGTCACGTATCGTCTGCGTGAGAGCAAGTGGCTTATTACTGTTACTAAATTCTATTACTGTTTTGTAATAGAATTTAGTAACAGTAATAAGCATTATTATTAATTTAACTATTATTGTATTGTTATCCAACTAAATGGATTGTTATCCAATCCAACTAAAAAGTGAAAAATAAATATAGTTTAAAAAAACTAAAAAACACGCTTTTAAAGCACATCAAACTAAAAAGTGAAAAATAATTTTGAATATGAGCCGAAAAAAATAATAAACAATGACGAAAAACACTAGTATTATTGTGGAAAAAGCGTGGGGCGCTTTGTGCCACATTTTTCGTATAAAGAGCAACCCACACTTTTTCCACAATAATATTAGTATTTTTCGTCATTGTTTATTATGTTTTTCGGCTCATATTCAGAATTATTTTTCACTTTGTAGTTTGATGTGCTTTAAAAGCGTGTTTTTTATCACCATAGATACCGATCAAAAATGTTAGATCTAATGTGATTCGAAATATGCATATTTTTATAGCGTTTCTAAGGAGGAAACGAGCATGCGAGCGAGAGTAAGTAATCACGCCGCCCATAGACACTTGCAACCTCAAAGGGATCACCAATGTGTTGTCGACCTCATGGGAAATAATGGAATATCTGGTGGGAGAGTGTGCCGATGGAGGGGAAGTGGAACACCGGAACTCACAGTTATTGGGCGAAACGTAACAGCGGAAGCTGCTACTTCATGTCTGTGTAGTGTGAAAGTGTGGTATCGCACTGGTCGAGTGAACACATTTTCGTGCTGCACCCAAATTAGCCACTTCATAGCTCTAATACAATTAAAGTGCAGCAAATTCAATAGAGATGTTTTACACAAAACAGATAAAACATGGGTGCACATATGACTTATACGTTTGTTATATTTACAAAAGCAAACTATTGAACTTTAACCTTTTCTTTAAGCTTTAAAGCGTCCACTGTGATGTTACTCACAGCGTCGCAATCGGGTAGTGCCTAGGCGTGTTATTATTCACTGCCAGATTCCGAGATAAAAAAGCATTTTTGTTTAGTCGACTCATATTTTGCCTAACATTTGTTAACCGTGGTTATCACGATAGTAAAATATGATTTTTAAATCAATACAATAATAATTTTAACAATTATCGAATAATCATTTAAAGAAAAAGGAAATAAATGTAAAGGGTTAAATATGACTTTATTCCACAAAAAATTCATTCCTAACAAAAAAAATACTAGAAATTGTTTTAGTCTAAACAGGAATTTGTTATTAAACAGAGTACCTTAAGTAAGTAACTTACTTGAAACACAATAGCTTCCTTTTTGATTTTCGAAAAGTTCTTGAAGATCGTATCCACAATCTCTAAAAACTTTTCCCTCTGCAGAAAACTTGGACCGTCTTTTTCAAAATAGTCAAGGAAATCATACAGCAGGAAATATGTACCTGGAATTAAAAAAAATACATTTTTGTGTTAGTAGTATTTACATCTAGTACTTACTTGTCTGTACGCTATTTGATCGTGCTCCCATAGGTATAATTTGGTAGACAAACTTGGTAAATTGGGAAACATTGATAACTGAAAACTCAAAGAATAGAAAGTCAAATGGTGAAATGCTCTTTTGAAAATTAGTCAACCAATAAAAAATGAAATTTTATATTCATTTAATATCGCTCGATATTTTAATTTTAACTACACATTATAAACGTAATTTCATTACGATGCACCTTTAATTACGATGAGGCTTTGGCACTTGTACGCCCAAAAATCTTTATGAATCTAAATAATTAGTAATCAATTCAGAAATTCAATGTGATCGCGCATATAAATTACTACAATTATATAAGAAATAAATAATTTGAATAAGAAAATCTGTTTACTGTACAAAAATATTTAAATATGGTTATTTCTGAGTCGTCATCCTACATTCTAATATAACGGCGATTTACACCAAAAGATAACACGCGATTCGTAAATATTAATTCTCAGAGTAAAGTTAATCTCTCTGATTATCCGTAAGATTTGTCAGATAGTCCATACGCCATCTCTCAGATCTTACATTTCATTTAGTTATTCGCATTTCCATCTTTTAGTACAACTCAAAATATGTAATAACTGACTGTATCATGGATTGCAGTAATGGATAAACTATTTAATTTTTAGAGAATGGGCGATGTCAAAGCAAACTCGGATGTTATATTTATTTTCTGATGTCAGACATTACATAAATATATTTCTAAATAATATGGTCACAGTTCTTGGATTAACAATATTATCAGTTATTTTTATAATAGAGGAAGCAAACGAGCATGTGGGTGACCCTACAACAAATGACCACCATGGCCCATGAAAGTTCGCAACGTCGAGATATTTATTATTGCCGTTTCTTTTAAAACAGAAAACATGCACTTTTTCTTGAGTCTCGTATTTGTTCGTAAATACTGCTAATAAAAGTTCATTCGGTTTTCGTGTGGACGATCGAAATGCTTACAATAGTATATAGTGAAATCTGGATGTATGACAGCCGGTACGCTGGTGGAGATAAGGTAATTATATGTGGTGGGGAGAAGGTTAATGTGTTAATACACGAATTAATTCCTCATAGCTTTGCAAATGCAATAAAATACGTTTATAATCGTCAATGGATTTTTTTTTATTTTCGCCATAATGGCAACATAATTCAAAAGTTCGGGCAACAAACAGATTTATATGCCAAACAAAAAAAGGCTGCCAGTTGGTTAAGTTTGAAAGGATTACTTTTTCATTTACCTTGGTTAAGTGCATAAAATAGTTTTGAATTAATTTCCCACTATTTTTTATTAAACGACTTCAAAATTAAAAATAAGGAGGTTTTCAATTCGATTTTTATATTTGTTACCTCTGAAATTTCGACTGGGTGACATGATTTCGATAATTCTTTTTCTTTTGAAAGATGGCGCTTCCCGTGTGGTCCCATTTCAATTCGGTTCAGTTCTGACAATGGCATCCATGAGAAAATCATATAAAAATTAAATTTGCATTAAGTATTTGCGCGACAAATAAAAGATACTTCAAGGGTAGTTTGATGAGAATTTGCTTAGGTTCTAATTAACGGATCCATGACAAAGTAACGAAACTCTTCAATTCATAGGAGCAAATAAACAATACTCGGTCGAATCTTTAATAGACTATTCGGATATTTGAGTCACCTACCGTAACGTCGTTATGGTCAAGTAATTTTCGTAGTCGAATATGATGATCAATAGAACTCCTTAACGGCTTACAGTAAGGGTGCAATCTATGAGCAGCACATTTAATAGATCTACCCATATTCAGAAAAATTAGTTAGTGTACTTCAGATTTACTAAAAATCGATAAATAAACAAAAAGAATCGACTTCAAAACAAAACCTATTCCAAAACAAATTAATATGCAATAAAAAGTAAAAAAAATAATTAAGTATTCTTCTACAACTTAATAATCAACTTACTTTTTCTACTCATCAAAAAGTAGGTACGATCTATGTGTTTACCACGCAAGAAGGTAGGTAGGTACCTACCCACTTCAAATTTGGCTCAACACATACCTATGAATAACAAACAATGATCAAAACAATTTTTATAAAATAATTTTTAAAGTTATTTAAAAAAATACTTTTTGTAAATTTTTATGAGGCTTACTTTATAAAATTTCTTTTTAACGGTAGTTTTCTTTGACTGCAATAATGTTTGTGTTACAAAACCAATCTATCAAAAAATACTAAAATTTATTTTAATAGCTCTTTTGATCATTTTTTGTTGATCGTATCTTTTGTACAAATGAACCAATACAGATGGAGTTTAGTTTTATTACGAGAAAACCAGATTCGTTTTTGCAATTTATCAGTTCAGTTGCTGATAAATATATTTTTTTAACGTTTTTTAATTCACTTTTTAAAATTCTTCAAAATCTACCTGGTTGACTGATGTCAAACTTTATGAAAATGTCGGTTTATTCAAGCTCTTTCGAATGACCGACCTGACTGCAATAGACTGAAATAACCTGAATAATATAATTAGACTTATTGAAGGCTGATTTAAATCAGTCTAAACATTCAAAAAATATTCAAATTTTATATACCTACAAACATAATTACGTACACATAAACACGCGGACTTACGTATAAAAATTGCCAAAAGAGTTACCTAAGATCTCCAAACATCGGTGTCTGATGAAAATTTATTTTTAAAAATTCAAGTGAAAGCAATAAGTTCTCATCTTTTTTCAAAAAAAAATAATTTTCTTGTCGAAACGTTAATAATACTTGATGAACCAAAAAATCATTTAAAAAAAATAATACTAATAATAAAGCTACAATTTTTAATTAATTGAGTACTAATTGAAGAAGCTCTTCGATTGTTGTTTTGTGACGCGATATTTTCCATTACCCGCTAAGAATTTAAATACAAGGTGAAAGAAAAACGGACCATTTATTCCGAAAGTGCTTTCTATTGTAAGGAAACAGTAGCAGGTAAAAACGCTCCTGCAAATGAATATTGTAGAATGAGGATGCAAATGAAATTACTATATAACCTTAAAATACCAAAACAAAGTTTTAATAAAACTTAGGAAACTTGTAGAGTATTTTGACAAATCTAAAACATTTTTTGCAATAATATTTGTATTTAATCTTAAATATTTATATTAGTCTATTAAGATTAGGAAATTAAACTATAAAAAATTGAAAAGCTTATGTTAAATGAATTTATTTAGCTCTTAATTTGGATGGATAAATTATTTACTTTAATTAAATTAAAATAATAGTTTTAAAATTAAAAGTCAGTCACGTAAAATTTTATATTTTTTGCTGGAATAGCAATGTACACTGGAAATCAAATCATTAGGTCGTGTCCAATTTTGAGATCTTAATTGATTGTATGATATTGATTTGTAATATCACAAAATTCAACTTCATTTGCAACTTCACAGTCATTCGTCACTCTTACGTTATCAGCAAAAATTGCTATCTTTTTATTTTTTATTAGTGACGTATTCAGTATTCGATGCATTGATTAATTGTTTATCAGTTTCGTAGTCCATGATCAGATAAATAATTAACTAGACCGACGTCATTCTAACATATAAAATGGTGATTGGTTGACCGCATCTTAGACTAAGTATTCAACAAATGTAACAAGCTTTTAAAAGGCCTTACGTTTACTATAGAGACGTTGAAAAACCATCCATAATAACTTTAAAAGAAAAGCTTAAAAAAGTAGTTCGAACGCAGAGCAATCCACTTTCAGGAGAGCGGCCATTACTATAATCAGTAACAACGACAATCGTGTCCTTTAAAATATTCTACACAAAAGCAAACATAGAAAACCATTTGAAGATGAAGTGGTAGTGAAAAACGCATTTACTTATTCATACACGTACTGAATATTATATGAAGCGTTGAAGAGATCCAGGTTCTGATTGGACAGTTGAGAAACGAAACTAGAGAAAAGAGATGTCTTGGACTGTAAATCCCATTTTTATGTCAATTTAATAAGTTTACTAACATGATCCTTACTGTTTAGTCACTTATTTTCATTCGAATAGTATTTTCTAACAATAAAAATATTTAAAAAACCACACTCTACCTTAAACATAATCTACTCTAAATTTTGTCAAAAACTATGAATTAACTTACAAACCCTTTTACATTATAACACGTAGGGCATCACCCACAACTGGCAATGATGTATTTATCGTAACGTATTAAACTATTTAATAGATTGCGTCATTTAACATCAAATTCTGTGTTCAAAAATAAAAGATACGGAAGATGTCACGGACATTCATTCCTACAACTTTCATGTATGCGCGAGGTTTCCAAAAAAGCCTCCAGCCAGTCTTTCGAGTACACTGATTTACTTCTTTATTCAGACGTGAGGTGGTTTGGTTGAGAAAGTTTTTAAAAGTTCCGAGAATTACTACCTGAAGCACATGTTAAATAACGTCTGCTCGAACAATCTCGACTGCGAAGGTTGTCGATGTGAAGAGAAGTATTCTGTTGATTTTGATAGTATTATACTCTTTAACATAACTCTTTTAAATGACCACAGTGGAAATATTTATACAAAAAACAGTCCGTTGATTAACATTATAAAAATATACAAAACGCAACTGCCTTACGAGCAAAAGCTTCATAAATTTTTAAGTAACCTAGTCATTTTAATGGTATAATAAATCTAAACTATTTTTTTCCGTAATTTTTACTTTATTCTTCATCAATGCTTTTCCGTAAAACTTCGTTGGTAAAGCTCGTGAGTCTAAAACCTATAACAAAAGATTGGAATAAAGTCTAATTAGTGGTCTAATTATTCTTGTCCCTATTTCCTTACTAATTAACGTATTTTTCACCAAATCAAACTTATTCCATAATTTACATTGTTATATAAATGTAAAAGCTTATACAAAAATATGAAAATGTTGTTTTGCTCTGGCTCAAATGGGTTTCAATAAACATTGCCAATATTAAAAGACGATACGAAACATTCATTTTATGCTTCAAAAAATAAAGCTCATAAACTTTACACAATGTTTGCCCTCGAGAAAGTATACTTTTAGAATCCAAAGTATCTTCAATCATACAAAGAATTTTGAGAGTTTAACTGAAATCACGACATATTTTGCTCATATTGTAATAAGACGCTAAAGCGAAATGCGGTTGGCAGACCCGCTGTCCGTGCGACTTGGGAGGTAAACGTAATTTTCTCACAGTTACACGCGAAGAACAATGAGCTTGATTGCACTCATTTCTTTTTTAGATGAATGTGGTGACGGTACTAATATCAAAAAAAAAAAGCTCTGTGATTTAGCTTGTTTATTAAATGCGGCAAATAATTTTTATATTACTGACTAGAAGCAACGAATTAAAAATTATAGCGTTATTGATTTAAACTAGCGCAATTTCTAGATACAAATCGAGTTGTTCATGAATCAAGTGAACTTTGATTTAAAAAAAAATCCTAACTTTAAAGCAAGAAGAAATTAATAATAAATTATATATATTTAATAATAAATATAAATAGTTATAAATAATTTTAGCGAGTGAGAATGACTTTTATTTCAGAAAGCAACGAAAATTGTTACTTTCATGACCTACCTATTTTCTTGTGATGATATTGAAAAATCTGCTAAGAAAATATTTAGCATTATCAATTTATACCTCCTTTGTAGGGTCAAAAATCACGTCACTTGCTCTCGTTTTCAGATCCATAACTAAACTAATTTGCAATACTCCATTAATGACCGAAGACATTTTTATAAGGAATAAAACCAATTCATGGTGTAAGCACCATTGATTGTCGTTTTGTAAGAGTAATAATTACTAGTAAAATAACCATAAAGCGATGGTATAAATAACTGATGGATGAGTTATGTTAATTTCTACTTTTATAACACAATATGAACTCAACACTAACTCAGACCTGACAAACATTTCGTTTTGAATTACTGATACATATTTTAGTAAACATTTTTAAGATTATGTCAACTCCTGTGATTATTCAACGAGATATAAATACAGTCGCCGACTGTATGATCATTTCATTTCTTATATGATATAGAAAAAATACGTTGTTCGACAGAATCTAGCGACAGCTACTGACCCATTTATCGCAGAATGTAGAAATCTTTATGACAAAAATCCTCCTCAAGGAACGGACTCATACGAAATTGATTTAAATAAACTTCGATGGTGTCGCAAAGAATGATATTAAGTTTGGTAAATATTTAATGATGTTTGAGTAATCAACAAGGTAAAACTTACAATGAACAGTAATTGGATTTAAATGTGAAAGTATAACGATCTCGTCTCATAAAGTCTATACCCAGCTTGTCAACTGCTAACATTCAAACCTCAAAGCTTTTTAATATGAACTCGAAATCACTTCAAGTAGCCAGGTGATATCGAAACTATGGATGACATAAACGATATATTTTTGGACGATGTTCATGAAGTTGGGCCGTAATCCGTTGAGGACCGCCACTAGAATAAAACTCAAAAACTTTCCTTTAATACTATATAATTAGTGGAGTTAAAATAAAACATAAAATCGTATTCTTCAGCAAACGCATAGGTAAAGAGATATCCAAAGCCATGCGACATGACATAGGTCGCTGACATAGGTCGAAATAGATCACACAGCTAAAGACCGATAAAAAGAAAACTGTTCCAACAAAAACAGAGATTTTAGAGAAATCCTATAACTTTTACCAACAATTATAAATATACACACAAAACTAGTTACGAACACAGTCAGAGAACATGGAGCAAAGCTAACTAAGCAATATAGAGTACATACCGTATGGTAGCCTACACTAAATTAAAAATAAATTTCAAACAATTGAAACTCGAAATTTGGGAAACGGGTGTGAAACCCACACATTCCTACAGAAATTATTTCTTTCCTTACACAATACTTGGAAGATACAAAGGCTGAAGCTTGAAGCCAAAACAGAAAAAAATAGTAACCAACTTAACTCATACAATCAGCAAATTTATTGGTAGTGGTCTGATTGGTTGGTAATGTTTGGTTATGATAGTTGAGTGGCAACGGGGAGGCCATGTAGCTCGTAGAACTGATAAGGGAAAAGAAAAAGGTAAGGAAGAAAAGTTCTCAAGTGATGATATCGAACAGAAGTATTTCAATGCTATGAAAAATAGACAGCACAAAACAGTTTTTAAATGCAAAATTTACTAAATATAAAAATTAGTCACACCGGTGATGGAACCTCTCATGAATTGAAGTAACTTAAAATAATAATAGAGTGTATGACAAAAAAATATTAAATTAATGTAAAAAGAATATGTTACCAATTACGCACATTATATTCAAATGTGAGCATCAACAGAAATCATTGGAATGACGTGGCAATGATTTCTGTTGATTAAGTAATAAAACATTTACATATAAACATTCATAAATTTACATCAAAGCGTACGAAATTACTCCCTAGACTTCTAAATACGTCGATCACTGATAAGAACTCTATTTTAGGAAACCAGAATTAAAATATCCAGATAATTTGTGAACTTATTCATAAGAATCGTTTGAATAACTTTATAATAGTTTTTATTAATATAATACTTGCCAGGCGCAATGGTCCTGTCAATTCACCCAATCATCTATGAATCTCTGAGAGGACGCGCGCTCCAATTTTTCATATTCGAGTTGCAATACTTAGGATGCACCACGCATATGTATTTTATTTTTCATATTTGGTAGGACATGTGCAATCTATTTGTAGCTTCTTTATTTGTTAGTCAATCGATTTCATCGAATCACACGACGCACCGTGCAGTCAGATAAGCAAATAGCGCTCGCGTCTGTATTTTGGCGACGCTTATGCAACAACGTTCGCAGCTCACTTTTAAGTTCACAGTCTTAAAAGATCATTAAAGCTTAGTTAGCGATTAAAGGATTGGTTTTCGGCATAACACAATAAATATGAATTTTTAAGATTAACGGTTTGCGTTCGTTTGAAGGATATTTCAAATATACTGCCCTCTTTCTGTTTGTACCATCACGTCCTGCATACAATACGCTTGCCTATTAACATGGAAAAATATTTATTAGCTAAACGAATCTCGACTTCGAAAAGGTCGACTCTTGAAGGCCATCCTTCAAAGCGTATGGCCCCATTTCCATTTGTACGTTTTTATTGAAAGTGGTCTAATACTTGCTGTTAAAAATAAATATATTTTTTTTGTTATTGCTGAAAAATATTATACAAATGGATGGCGAATAAAAAGAAAGCGTAGTGTCATATAAGTGTTTGATTATTATTGGTTATGCGAATTATGTCAAGTTCGTGAATGCGAAGTATTGTAGTTTTCAATGTTATCGATTTAAATCAGGATAGATATGGGAATTAAAATATTAGAAATGGTAATGAAATTACTATAATTTTAGGAAACAAAAATATAATGATAATATAAATTTGTGTAGTGCAATTTAATAATAAAAACAATAACATCTTAGCATCACATCTTAATAAAACATTTGGATAAAACAGATAATGTACTTTTATCACACAATAAAAAACAGTTTTAGATGAATGTTTAGAAGTTTTATTAAGATTTTTGTGGTTTTATTTTACGTAGCCTATTTTTGATTTTATTAATAAAATCAATGTCATAATAAAATATGATAAGCATCACAAAGATATTGATTGTGATAACGATCGAATTGAGCAATGACTTTATAATTTAAGTCAAATCAATTGACTCAATAGCTCAATCCTTTAGGAGTACGTTGTCTAGTAGGTATCGAATTTTATTTTCACATTGGTGTAAAGAGTAATTGGAAGGCTCTGACTCGCACTGGGCAAGGCCTAATCCTGTTAGTTTTCAATAACAGGATAGTGGGATTGCGTCTGCATTAGAATAACATAAATCTGACACCCAATTTAATACTCGTTTCATTGAATCTTTGTTATTTAAAATTTCGTTTTCCTTGTATATCCGGAACTCGTAACCCAAAACGCCGTAGTCTAATTTTGATTTTATTATTTATTTTAATAATAAAATCAAAATTAGGCTACGTAAAATAAAACCACGAAAATCTTTAATAAAACTTCTAAACATTCATCTAAAATTGTTTTTTATTGTGTGATAAAAGTATATTATCTGTTTTATCCAAATGTTTTACTAAGATGTGACGCTACGATTTTATTTTTTTTAATATTAAATTGCACAAAATAATCCATTATCATTATATTTTTGTTCCCTAAAAATATTGTAATTTCATGACCATTTTTAATATTTCAATTCCTATACCAAACCACATTAAACCACCACACTCACGTTACTTATTTTGCTAATGAAAGAAAACTCATTGAACGCCACAACAATGCCTTGCTATATAGCGCGCTTTGTACATAACTATCTTTCACCTTTGGCTTCGCCCGCGTGGACATAGAACACATTTCTACGTTTTTTTTATATCGAACAATATCTTTGTGAATCATGACCCTGTGTCGATCCTGTTCTCGATATAAATTTTGTTACACTGTTGGTTCCTATTACGGTCTCGTTCTAAATTTCACTCATATTCCTGTTCTAGATTTCTATTTCAGACCCAATCTCATTTCCAAAACCTTTTCCGATTTCGCTTTCAATGTCGATCTCACTTTCTGTTTATTATGTGGCTGTATCATTCGTCTGCATATCTACTAATCTTTAAATTAAAAATAGTACCTGGCTTAAAACTAACGAAATCCCATACAATATATCACCTCGTATATACCACCAATACTTTCATAGTGGTTGAACTTCCGATAAAATTGAAACATGTATTCCTTAAATTGTAATAAATATCTCAAATAACAATTTAATCTTAATTTAAAAATTAACAACCCCCATTTTACACTCGTTATGATTGAATTCTAAAAAACTCTCAAATACATCTTTCCTGATCTTGACCATAAACAAAAACAGCCTGAATAGTATTTTCCATAACTTTAACTTCAAAACGAACGGAACTTGTACAAATACTTTCACACATTTTATTACTCTCTTAGACATGGAATTTTAAAATTTTTCTTAGGAGTTGCCAACAATACAGAAATAAGCATTTCGCAAATAATTAAGTTCCTAGATTCAGCCTCATCGACTATGCATTGATCAGTTAGTTAATCGATCGACGGTAGATGAATTTCTCCTTGCACCCGACTACAGTAAAACTAGGAGATTATAATTTTAGCCTGTATAAACATTTGTACGTATGTATGTTCATCTTTTTCTGCATAATTTTTAAATTATTTATGATAATTTGGCCAATGAGTTACTTTTAAAAGTTTTTTTTTTATAATCTGCCAGTTATAAGCTGCCTGATGTTACATTAAATACAATACGGCATCCTCTAGAATGTCAAGAACTTTACAAGTGAAGCTTCTGTAAAATCGTTGTGATTTATAAGTCGGTGGAACGAAAATACGTCACGACAGAGACAAACACATAAATGTGTAAGATAAAGCGGCGAGAGAATGTGATAGAATACATTCGTAGCTACCCCACTCTCGTCTACTTCTAAGCACTGCAATTTTGTATGCGCCTGTACACTGCTGAGCTTAAGCGAGGGAGCAAGCGTCGATGTATATCTAACACTGTCTAATACTTGCGCTCTTTTGAGCATTGTATGTGTGTTAATACCTGCGTGTAGACCTACACATTAAGAAGTCTTGAGAGACGGCATCGTATAGTGAGTATAGTATAGTAGGTATATCTATATTGCACTTGTATATTTTCTAATAGAGAATCAAATGAAAAACATTTAATTATCACATTTAAAAAAAATATATATATATACATATATATATATATATAATCCAAATACTTTGTCTATATATATGGCGTACATAATTATCTCAAAAAAAATTAATAATAAATCTCAAAATGTCAATAAGTTCTATAGCGATAGTACACACACTTTCTTAGAAAATAAAACCTAAAAATCTTTACAAATAAAAATTCATTGCTACATATATGAAAGAGCATCACTTAGAACGGCTCGATCAATTGAATTAATTTCTTTTTTGTTGTGTTCCAAATTGTCAGAACAAGGTTTGTATGAAAGAAAACTGTTAGGAACGGCCGTAGTTTAAGTTAATTTCTTTATATCATAAAGTAAATATTTATAGATTGTTCAAATCAAGCCATAGTTTAAGCTTATTTATCGTTTAATAAACAGTATAATCAGCCATAATAGATATTTGTAATAGGCATTAATTATGTAAATAAAAGATGTAATGGCTGTATTGTTAACTTACGACAAAACAGATAGGCATGTGTTCAGTCAGCGACGGTTAAGATAATACTAGGTGCAATTTCTTGCGCAAATTGTATTATATAGTAATGAAACGGGGGAGGGGTCCATATTAATAGTCAATTAGAGAAAATCGGCTCTCACTCCGCCCCCACAGGTCGCTGCTGACTATTACAAATTGCATCTTTTGTAACAAAATAGGATTATACATCTACGATATATAGATATGTTCTAAATGTACAAATTATGCATATAGCGTATTTTTCAAATAAAATACAAGGGGGGAGCGGGAATTCGTTTGACCGTTAAAAATCGTTACAGACCGTTAAAAAACTGGGATATCGGGAATACGTGTATAGACAATATAAGAATAGGATGAGTCCCGATTCCCGGCACTTCTACATTCTGCTCCTCGGTCAAGAAGTGATTTATTAAATAGTTTTTCCTTGAAACTCTGCTGGCTGAAGATCCTGATCGTCGGTTGCAAGCCAGTGCACAAGTGTACCCAGTCCCGTACAAAAACAACCCTTTGTATCTGTCCGTCTGTATATTTGTCCGGGGTATCTTCGAAACAGCAAAATCGATCACTATGTGACTTTCACTGGAAGGTTCACTGGAAGGTAGAGAAACTTACTGGGCCACTTTTAGGGTATTTTTCATTTCGATATTTTTAGGGTTCTTGCATGAACAAAACCCTTAAAAATTGGATAACTCATGTTGTTAATTTGAATAATTTATTTGATAATTAAAAGTGGAACCGCAATCGAGATTGGGAGCAAAATCAGTATCGGATTTAGATCGAGACGAAATCAAGAACGATGAACGGCAACCGAAACATGAGCGGAATCGGAATTGACATCGCTCGATACTAGAGAAGAAAAAATTCTACATCCATGCTGATGCAGCTGCGGGCATTGACTATACAGGCAAATAACCTACGAGAAAGTACAGAACAACGTCTACCAGGCCAGCTAGTAATTTATACAAAAAACTAATACAAAAACTAAAACGCTCTATACGGCATGAAACAAATAAATATTATTGTCTGACAGCCCTCATTTTTTCCGATATGTCCTAAGGGTTACTTATTGCTACTTCATTGTATTGTAGTACCATAAAATGTATGGTTGTGTAAACAATCCTTCGGATAATATGACATGTGACCGCGCCTATCCTCTAACCATCGCTTCGTCTACGTATTGAATTAAAATGTATATGTAAGCTGTGCACTTATTAGATGAAAAATATTGATTACTTTATCGATAGGAAGGTAATTCAAGTTTTATGTACTGTATAAATAAATTATACATAAAACTTAAACATGACAGCTATTTACTTGATAACTTGGAACTTATAAAGTGTGTACTTTACCTGATTTCAAAATTTCATGGAAATCGTTAAAATCGTATTCGAGAAGCCAATTACTTGTATTTATTAAGGAGTATTGAGTGCATAAGCGAAAGATGGCCGGCTCATTAAGTATCTAATGTAAATTTTTTGTAAACCACCAGATTATAGCCGACAGTAGATGCCGACATACATGTTTATATACGTCTTCTATGAATACGGTTTTAAATATTATGCTAATAGTTAAAATGTAAAAGGCTGATATGTAACAATAGCGCATCGCAGATGTTTATTAGCATGTAAAGCGAGTATGAATAAAAATTAAGAAAACGACGTACAAATAATAAATCGTGAATTAATTTTTGATCGTAAGAATCAAAGAGATTCTGTGACCCCGCTCCGCTTAAAAGCTCTGTATTGGATGGGCGCGTGCGCCGTGCCTCGACCCGCACGCGCACGTAATATTGAAATCGTAGCACGAACGATGATTAAGCCGTCAAAGCCTCCGGGCCTGCGGCGACGTCGTTAGTATTCGGGAGGCTTTTAATTCCCGACATCGAAAAACGAGGGTTGTAATATTTGATGCCTATGTCTGTCTGTCTGTCTATGGCACGACAGCTCCAAAGAGATGAACCGATTCTAATGCAGTTTTCTTAGAATTTAAAGCTGATTATATTATATCGGAATAATTCTTAGACGTATTTGATGAAAATCTGTTACGATGTTTAAAATTCAAATTAAAAAATATCTTTACATCATAGTTTAGCTATAACTCTTGAAATGCGTCATTATAATATTAATTTTCCATTATAATGTAAATGAAACTTGTAATTAAAGTTATGATAAAAACGTTATTAAGTTTAAATTTGGGCAATGTGTGCACTTTTATATCCCAGCTGAAATTCAGAATTAAGCATTTTATGAATTTAAAGGTTTCGTTAAAAGAAAGTTATATGGCAAGGGCTATCTTAATAAAAAAAATCCATGGGATTGAACTGCTCGGCTATTAGGTTGCTTCATGTCATTACTAACTGTTACACTAAATTATTTATTATTAAATATTTTGTATCGACGAGTAAAAAAGAGAAAACCTTGAGTTTCTTGCCCATTCTTCTCAAAGTGAATCAGCATTTGGAATGGGTGGTAATGGTAATGTCGAAAACAATCGTTTATGACGCATTTCAAGTGTAATTTCTATTACCTACGAAATAAAGTTATTTTTAATTTGATTTGATTATCATTACAACTCTCACATTTTTGATATCTCATACAACTCGCTTCGAAAACGCCGAGATTCATGGGCTTATAGTAGAAATGAAATTAAGAAAATTTATTTTGTATTTACCAAAGCGTAAGACGAATCATCTTTTTAGATGAGCCTACGCAGTAAAAATATTTGAAAAAAAGTCTTTTAAATTCTGTAGTCTTTGCATGTTCTGCTAACGCGATTTCGGTACTGTTACTGTTAGCGTGCTAACGTCGACGAGTATAAAATTACAAGACGCGGCGGGAAGGGCTGAAGCCTTGTATTATTTTCCACAAATAAACAGTGCAAATCGGTTCTCCGGCATATTTATGGTGCTTTTCAATAAATTTGTGCTAACTTTTAAATTAACCATCTAAATGAGTTTGCGATGGATTCATTGGATCTATAATGTAAACGAGTGAGTAGTGAGTTGTCTATTATAAAACGATGCAATTGCATATAAAAAATTTGTAGTGTAGTTATTTTATAAATCTGACGAGAAATAGTTTTGTTATACGTATTCGCTTGCGAATATAAAGACTAATAGTTACTGCATAACATTTCTCTATTTCAAAGAACGAAAATGTAACATTTAGTCAGTTTTTATAATTCCAATAGTCACATAAATAATTGTTTATAAAATGCCTCCTGTATGACGGCAATCAAGTTATCCTTGTGCTATTAGCAGGTGATTGCAGGTGATGGTAACTAAAATGAACGATTCTGTTAAGAAACGAGGTATGAAAGTAAACGTCAGTAAGACTAAATTCATGGTGTTTGAAAGACTCTAAAACGCGACTGAATACGATATATATAAAGAAGGTCAGATAATCGAAAGTGAATGGGGCCTTGCTTGCTATTATGAAAAATAAAAGGACGATAAGAGCGTTTGGATATCCATAATAAGGCCCTGATCTCTACACTTATGTGCGGTAGTGAAAATTGGGTATAGAGAGCGGTATGATTTGAAAGAAGATGTAGTAACTATTATAAAAAGGTGCATTGCGATAATTTGGTTATCTGGAAAGGATGAATGAAAGTAGACTAAGAAAGCAAATCTGTAGAGCGAATGTGTGAGATGGAAGGTCGGTAATGGTCACCCGAGAAAATCCTATGCAGACTAAACTGACGCCATATTAAAAATGGGCTAAATTTTGAGCACCTGAAACCGACAAGCTTGCAAGAAGATATTAAGGATGTCACCGAAGCAAGAGAGATGTACAGAGATTGAATCATGTAGAAATCTACGGTCTCTGCCTACCCTTCTGAAAAGTAGGCGTGAGTTTATAATAATAATAAGAAAATCACTATACGTTAGCATATTTAGACTATGCAATTCCAATGCTCAGCAAATGAAGGAAAAGGTTTCTAAATCATACAATATGTAAAGTAAATTATCGAACTTTTATCAAAACACGCACGCACATGTAGGACATGGCGAAACTGAGCACCGAGGTGCAAGCAACGACATCAGAAGGTCACCATATCGAAAAGGAGTAGTTTGTGCTTCCAATCGAATTAGCCTAATAAATTTTTCACTCCAATGACATCTAAAAGTTCGCTCTAGCCTTGTACATTTTAATTGTCGCCGGCGGCACGTAACTGTCACCGCTTGTCGCCGGCCTTCGGATCGCGCCTAACAGTTATATAATGCGGCCCTGAATTGTTTGTTAATCAATTATTCAGTAAGGAAATGGAAGATTACAATCACGTGATCGTAAATAATTTGTGTATACTCCTCCAATCGTAATGGAAACTCAAGATTGAAACAAAATTATGTAGGCAAGGGTGTATATATGCGAATTTCTATTTATTAAATGACAGAAGACATACAGTAACAGAAAAAAGTTCTGAAGTAAATTTATCATGTAGACTTATGTGAGATTTTATCGCTTAAGACTTTATGTTTAAGCCTGTAAGGCTGTCACTACTATTGAATGTTTAATATATGAATTTACAGTCTCTTCATTGAAAAAAAAAATCGATTTGTAAAAACCGGGCTTCTTTAACTATAAAACTGAAATACTGGTTAACTAGAAAAATGAAAATGCAAAGTGAAAAAAATCTTTAGGCAAAAGCAAGAATACTTATCAATTGAATTATTTCGTACAAATTGGCTGAGTTATGAGGATATTTTCCATCAAATGAGAAAAATCATTTGTTTCGTAAGTTTTCCTATTTTGTACTGTTTACAGCGTTTAAGTTGTATAGAAATTGTTTACAAACAACTGTTTTTTCAATAGGTCAGAACAAAAATCTACAACAATATCATGTACTTAGTAAGACAAAATCACTATATCTAAGTGATGCTTTATGGTAAAAACCTCCAGTTATAAAAGACGAATTTTATTAAATAAAATAAGATCGTAAATTTGGGAGAATAATAGATACATATTAAAAGCAGTTTAGTTTTGAACCGCACTGAAAAACAATATCATTCTCTGGCCCACACGCGTATTATTTTGCTGTATATTATTGCCACCCACGCTCACAAACGACATAACAAAACAAAAGAATAAGCTCTTCTATAAATTTTATGAGAATAAAACCCGTTTGGTTGTCACGAAATGTTTAAGCGTGGTTATTTACATTATTTGTGTATTTGTTTGTTTACGTAAGAAGCGACATGTTTACCTCATTGTTCTTATAACTGAATTATGACCTTGTTTACAACTTGAGTTATGTTCTAGGCTATTTGCAAAGAGATACATTTACTGGAATTCGAGCACTGATATGCTAGTTATCCTTTGAGAATCGATGTATTAATAAAAAAAAGTGCGATCAATTAAAAGTATGGTTCCGTAGTGAATTTTGTATCACAGTGTAATTGAATATACATCTTATGTTTTTACTTATGTTTACCTATTTTTTTTCTCAATTTTTAAACCCGAGAAATACATATTATAACAATATAATTTAACGACAGTGGATGTGTTTTGATGTAAGATTATATGTTCCTCTGGAATAATTTGATTTGAATCTAGATCGCAACTGGGATAGGATTCCGGTGCATAGGATTAGAAGTGACGGAAGCCTACTTGTGGGAATGGAAATGGACGGGAATCGTCCCATCCATTAGATGTCCTGTTCCTTTCCAAAAGGCCGGCAACGCACTTCTGACTCCTTTGAGGTTACTAGTGACCATGGGTGACGGTGACTATCTACTCCCTGATGGCTCGCTTCTTCTTTTGCCCCTCGATTATGCCATATATAAAAGCATTCAAGGACAGAACAGGGATCAGATTCTGAATATACCTCTTTAATTATTTTCTCTTTCGTCTGATAACCCGTGGCTTGCTTAAAACTTTTAGTACGATAATTATATCTTTTCAAATTTTCTAAAGGTTGAATATTAGGATATTAGTATATATTCAGTACTTCAAATTTCTATATACAGCAGGATGTAAAAAAAAATTTTGAAAAAGACAACAGACGTTGAAAAAACTTCTTTACTTAATTTTTTAATACCTACTAAAAATAATGCACGTTGACCATTATAACCATCCACAAATAAGAGAGCAGTTCATTTAACCTTTACACTGGGCAGGTAGGTTGATGTAATATTACAGAGTTAAGATTCATGATGTAACTATCCATTAACGGCTTAGGTATCTTTTAAGAGACTAATGGATCCAGTTGTCATTCGAAAATTACCCGAAGATTTAATTAAACGTACTTAGTGAAACTGTTTCGCAACGAGATAATTTACGAAACGGATAAAAATGTTTACAAGTACTGACAAATAAATGCTAAGAGTAAAACGGAAAAAATCATGTGATTATAAAACGTTAAGCTATTCATTGGATAAATAAGAGAGTTTTATCGCATTTCTTTCATCATCGTTGAGCAAATAAGGTATAATGGTCGTGAATAGCAGAACGCAGGTATGAAATTTGTAATTCACTTTCTTCGAATGCTTTACATTTTGTAAAGTAAAATATGTAATAATTCTTTAATAGCCGAGACATTTATATTTCATGAACAAGCTCGGGTGTTCAGCCTACTGTGTGCTTTTTTAATGATAATTATATAATGTATAATTAAATATGAAAACGATCTTTTGAAAATATCATTTTTAAGGTTGCATAGTCAAAGAAAAAAAGGAACCCTTATAGTTTGGTCATGTACGTCTGTTCATAAATCACAGCCTTACAACTCCAGCGTTTTTTCATGGCTTTTGATGACACTATGCAGGATGATGTCTATGTAAGCCACCATACAATTAAGTGCCTTTAGAAACTGCAAAAAAAATTAAGGGTAGCTTGGAGGGTTGAGATAAATTAAATATTTTTCTTTTATACCTCCATTACGTACGGTGCCGTTGGTTAGATACTTAAAAATGTATTAAAAGTTTCTGAGCGAATTTTTCTTAAAGTGTATATATTCTGAGACATATTACAAGCTTCCAAAGTTGTTAACTTTGTACCCTCCCTAACATTAGAAGTTTTATTTTGACTTAAGACTATTTTCTTCGGAACTCCTAAATAATAAAAAAAAGTTAGGGTATTGAATCGAACTATAACTTGATATAAAATAAAATACGAATTAGCATAACACTGTACCTCACAATGTTGAAACTCTAACAGTTTATATTCTTTAAACGGTATAAACACTAGGAGATGCTGAAATGAAAGCCATTAACTTCGCAGAATTTAAAGTAGACTTTTACACGTTTTTAACGATTGTAAAACTTAAGTCGCAGAAGCTAAGTAAATTTTTTGTTAACAGCCTTTGAGTTTTGTTTAAAATGTTTTTCGAGGCAACCTATATCACGAGTTTAAAAATCTACTACTTTTTTTTCTAATAAATTCTTCTATTTTCAGTTCTCATACTAACAATTATTTGACATGTCTACGTCCCAATTTTCAATTCAGTGGATAGTGCATACGCGCAATTACCGAGATGAAATTTCAGTCACGTCCAGCTCGCTGAAGCCAGCGAATTGCAGGAGCCAGAGGGTCGTGTCAAATGGATGGTCGGTCGGATAAATGGACGAATACGACATGTGAATGGATTATCAAATGGATTATGGTCGTTTTTTTAACAATGCAATAATGCTACTGATCCGATGTCGTTCTGTTTTACAAGCGACTAAAAACATTCACATGATAAAAATTCGAAATAACAGCGTAATGAGTTAATTATATAATTATTGCGGTTTCATGTTTTTTCACGAGTTTATGCAGCGAATGCAATAATCTGTGTATCGTAACGTTTGAATTTAACTTGACTATTTTACATTAGCCGATGCAATGTTAACCCAGTAGTCACCACGCTTTGCCTATACCGCAGTTCAAGTTACCATTATTCAAGTAGAATATTTTTTAATTAATGTGCAGTTTGAAAATATCAACATCGATCGTTATTAGTACGAAAATATCAGAACTAAGAGTTCTGCATGGGGGCGAAGTATGTAGATTTTGAAAAATATTTGAGATTCCATATACTCTCGGATTGCTTATTAGTATTTTTTAGTTTATTAGTATTTTTTTAAACCTGCAGATTTCATTACGATGATAACGGTAATTTTAATATTGAAAAAACGTGTTGTGTAACACCCTAATTTAAATAAATACATTTTGATTGATAGTCTCTTTTCAGAACAAATCCGTTCTCAATAGTATACGTACGGATTATTTATACAAATATTAAATATTCGTGAGATTAATAAATGATATTATCAGTGTCATAAAACAATTTTTTATAATATCCTACTTATACGTAATTCTGGTCGTAAGTGTTAATTTTGAAATGCATGAATCACAAAAGAAAAAAAAATGGAAAGTAAATAAATATTCATCGAATCTCATGCATGTAAACACATCTCGCAATACACACAGGACGTGACGTGTAATTACGATACGAGGAGCTCGAAGGACGAGTACAGTCTCAGGTGACAACCGCGAGGGGTACGCAGTCAGAGGTGGGGCGGGGGGGCGAGGTTAAGGGGAAAGTAGCAACAGCGCGGGTCGGGGGAGAGGTGTCTACGAGACTACGCGCTACGTGGGCGAGTCTGTAGTGACTGTAGTAGATGTTGGAGCGTGGTGTTGTTGTGTCTACGAGGCGGCGGCGCGCATGCGCTCTCGGTCCGCTTGTGACCTCGAACTCTGGGCCGCAACGACGTCTATGCTTATTAGTTCTACGAATTGTAAATCACTAACTTGTAAATAAGCTTCGCACGAATGAACTTTACGGAGAGTTATTGTAGTGCTATCGATTTCGTATCGAATACAATCGGTAACGATGGCAATATCAATTTTTTTTTTGAACATTATAAATTGTGACTATTGGACACTGTTTCTCAGTTTTCTATTTTGTAGATAAATATTTGAACAAACAAATCGATTAAACCTTGATGAAGATGCGTAGATAAATACTTGTCAAACAATGAAAAACTTCACAAAATCACGATTGCACCGTTAGTAGGAAGGTTATTTACGAAATACATCCAAATCTATAGAGACGATTGCGTAAAGAAAATTATTAATTATATAATTATCATCGATAAGTTATAATGAAAAAAAAATGTCAAAAAATTATTTTACTTTCATTTTATTTTTGATCGCACAGTAAAAAGATGCTTCTAGTGAGATATGTATATCAAATTGTATTTAGAGTTATTCTCAAACATTTTTTTTAATTTTGGTTAGCGTTGAATTTAGATTAATTTAATGGACATATCTTACCTACGAACATCTCGACACAAATTATTTTAATACAATATTTCATTTCAATCTATCAAAAAAGCGTGCTCAATCCATAAATTGCATTTATATGGAATTAATACGGTGATATTTTGGAAGCATCACGTAAAAATAACTAAAAAAAAGAATAAGATTATTAGAAAACTAGGCCGTTTGACTTAAAGTAACGTGTAGTACCTATTTTATTATATGAAATCAAAAGATTGTATATACGTTTCTTTGTTTAACCTATGCGAAAACTATTAAAATTTTGGAGTGATTGCACCTCTGGAAAAAACATTCGTTTTTCGCTTCATTACCAAATTAAAACGGTAACCACGACTGAAATCAAGATCATCGGCCAGAGCCGAGACAGCGGTCGCTATCAGCACCGAAACAGAAACTAGATTCAAGACTAAATACGAGATTAGAAACGGAAACGAAATAAGGATTAAAAGCAGGCAGGTGGTCAAGGCTGACGTGACGTTGTGATGAAAATGGAAATAGAGACACTGACTAGAATCAAGACTTGAATCCAAATCGGAGTTTAGGATGGGACTGACATAAATGATGAACAAAATTCTACACTCACGCAGGCAAAGTAGTAAACTAAAGTATGTATATGGCGTACTTTTATTCTTTTTAATAACTCAGAATTAAAAATAAGCCAAGTATATAGAGCTACGGAAAAACGAACAAGATGGAAAAAAATTCAATTAATTATTTTAATTTAAAGATACAAAATTTTAGGGCACTTAAAAAATGATAGTTAAAAGCATTAGAAAGAAGATACCCAAAAAGATTATTTCGTAAATTCTAAATAACATCATTTTAATGCGAAAGTGAGTTTTTTTGTTATGCTTTTCTATTTTTATGTATTTATTTCTTTGTTTGTTGGTTTGTTTGTTACACATCATGAAATTTCGCATACACGTTACAGATGTACATAAAAGCACATAGAGTGCTTTCCACACAATCCTTCATCTAGAAAAAGGTTCTATTCCCGAGGGGTAGAAAAACAAATTTTAGACGGCCGTCCAACATAACTCGGCCTACTGACATTAATAAAATGCAACATGATGCCTATAGTACAGAAAAATGGAACGAAGCCTGTGATTCCTGGAAGAAACTCTCTAATGTCCTCAAAAGTGCCATTATTTTTAATAGGGATTGCTACTTAATAGTAATTAAGCGGAAATTTCGAGAGAGAAGTAAAGGAATCTACTCAATGGGAATTTTATGGAAACAAAAAAAAATATTCGGGCAGCACCGACAGAGAATCGAACTCGGATCTTTGTTCACAATTTATCTGCATATTTTTACATTTTAACCGAAGTACACGCCGATCCTATAAATTCTTTCACTGATAGAAATCTACGCTATTTCTATGTAATACAACCTATATTTTATTTTGATACAAGCTTTTGCCTCGGTTTCGTGCGAGTCTGAATCGTAACCGGTTACAGTATCAAACTTAAAATCAAAACGAAAACCAGAATCGACAGCCGAAACCGCGGCAGAAATTGAAAACACGACCGTGACCTAAATTGAATGTGGAGAAAGAATTAAAATAAAAAGCGTTACGGAGATCGAAATGAAGAACAGTACAAGGGGACCAGAATTAAAAGAGGGCACGAGATTGGAATTGAAAGTAAGTTCTTTCAATGTAAAATATGAAGGAACACATTCTATGTCCATGCGGGCGAAATCGCGAACGGTAAGGTATTTTAAATGAAATGCACGACAAACACAGTGAATATAAAAAATTGACAGATTAAAACGCAAACCAAAATATATTTAGCAATTTTCAAGACGTCATTAGTTTTATCAGTAAGCAAATGCTTAATACACTGGTAACCATCAAAAAGTAAATTCAAAAAAATGCAACTATTAAGATCCAAATTTTTTCACCATCATTAGGTCAATTTTTTAATACGTTAAGTAATTTAACAAACGTTTATACATACCTTCATCTTGATTACTTCCAAGTAAAACCTCAGTGTTGTGAAAATTTCCCTCTTTCATCATCGTGTCTGGGTCTTTAGGTAAGAATATACCATCTACGGTCGGCGCCGATGGGAAACCAAGAATGCCTGTGTAGGAATTCCATTGCTGAACTGAAATCGTTTTTGCGTCTACGCCTCTCATGCAATCCATCACCAAACTAGGATCTACAACCAATAGACTGCTATTACAATTGCAGTCGTCTATCAAAATCTTTCCGATCTCTTGAGCACGTTCGCCAGTCATCCAACTCCAAGGAGCGTTTAAAGTCCCCGACTGTAGTATGCCGCGCTTGAAGAGGCCTTTCATTTCGGGTGACAACATGTGGAGACTGACGCTACCGCCGCCTGCCGACTCTCCGAACAGGGTAATCAATTCGGGATCTCCACCGAAAGCGCGAGCGTTATCTTTGATCCACCGGATCGCTAATTGCTGATCCCACAGGCCCATATTCCCCGGCGCCTCTTCACTACCGGAAGAAAAATGCTTATTCAAGTACAAGAATCCAAAAGCGCCCACTCGATATTGCATGGAAGCTACGATAACGTCACAAGAGGAGGCCATTATGTCGGCTTTGTATAAATCGAGAGTGGCCGTCCCGCTCATGTACCCACCCCCGTATATCCATACTAATATTGGCACTTTAGGCCTTTCAGTCAGCGATTTATCTTGATGATGACGCACGCGTAAATGTTGAGGTACCCATATATTTAAATAAAGACAATCTTCGGATATGTTAGTGTTAGGGTTCCACATCTCCTCACCCTCAAAACCAGGAAAATATTCATACCTCTCCTGATAGCAGCTGTTCGGCATCGATGTCGCTTCCAAAACTCCATGCCAGGAATCTATCGGCACAGGTTTTCTAAACCTAAGTGGTCCTAGAGGCGGCTTAGCGAAAGGTATGCCAGTAAATATGTGGACTTCTCGACCCATCACTGTTTTTGCGTAGCCTTTGATTAGGCCGCTCTTCGTTTCCACAATGAGTGGGTCATTGTGGAAGTTTTTCGGAGTGGTAGTTGTCGTAGTGGGAGTAGTTTGAGTTGTTGATGTGGTAGTGTCATGGTGATTTGCCCACGAGCGTCCCCACGCACACGACACCAAAGAAAATATCAACAGTTTGGTGAACACGACTTTACTGGTCGCCATATTACACGTTGCACTGTCTACAGACGCATTAACGCAAAATACCCGCACTGTCTGCCAATCGGAAGTGATCCGCTATTTTAATGAGGCGTTTGTTGAAGCACATTTTCTGATGTAATACCTGCAAAAAATAATTAAGTTTATATTCTTTTGAAGTTTTGAAGCTCACTTCGTGAAGTTTCGTGTGAAACTCACTAAAGAAAGTTAGGTGAAAGCACATAATATGGATATATATATGTGAAATATAAAAAGAAAGCAAACCAAAACCACAAAAAATATTTGTTAGTGTAAAATTCAAATCCGTTTAAAGATCAACCATCAAAAGGAGTATGTACTGAATTCAAATGAACAAACCGGTGTAGTGATATTGAACTTTTAAAATAGCAATAATATGTTGTAATAATTGCTAACAATTTTCTAGCTTTAAATAATATGTAGACGACTAAAGCAATAATATGACTCACTTTTAAACGGGAATTATTATTTCAAAAACATAATGTAAAAAGCATTATTTTTACATCTCCTAATTGTATTGTATTATAACAAATCTTATATTACACGTATTATAATGTAAACACAAACTATACGTTCAGAAATAATGTCTGTTACTTGTTATTACCAAATGAATAACAAGGTTTTGAACTCACGACTTGTCATGAATTCTAGCTCCGCTATATTGTATATTATCTATGATTTCTTCTAATTCAAGATAAATTTTAAATCACGACGAACTCAACAAAAAAGTACTAGGGGACACATATTCAGTAGTTTACTGCGCGAAGCCACAAACTGCACCACAATCATATATACATACATATACACATAAGCGAATAAACTCATCACCTCTTTGCCGTAGTTCATAAACTAATAGCACACTGGAATCAAATCTTGTCATAAATGTATATTTTCTGAAAATAGTAATCATGTAATCGATCAATTTGTATTACTGTATTAAAACTCCATGAATAAAAATTTCCCATGAAAAAAATTCATGACACTATACAGTTCTTACAAAGGCTGTCTACATAGACGGTTTTAATATGCAATTTTTTTTTAATGTAAAAAATACCATTTATTGAAAAAAGTAAACACTCCGAATTCATTCCTTTCAATGCACAGAAAGGGAGAAAAATAAAACAAGGACAAACATCAAAATCGTTTCCGGCGCTTAAAAAGCTCGACCCGGACAGAAGGGTCGAGTGATCGATAACGCGCCGTCCGGAGCGGAGAGCGGCGCCCGCCGCGTCGTGCACGGGACAAGCGTTAAATATTCAGAAGAAAAGCACAGAAGTTGGATGAAGAAGTTGTCGCGGCCTAACCCTTACCGTCGGGGCGGGGTCGAGAAGTCGATGAGTTATCAATTCGCATCCCCGTTGCCGGCTCCCGGAGGAGAGATTCGCCCGGATCGAGTCCGGCCCGATCGTTATTTCATCTGTGCCCCGTCGGTTTCGAGGTTTGTTCCGAGGGTGTTTATCTAATGAATAAACTGCGCAGAGTTTTGTTTACCGATTGTCGTTACTGACTGTTCCAGCCTGCTGAAAAGTTTTTATGTGCTCATTTTTCGGTAACTGTTTGAAAGCGTTTGCTGAAAAATTGTTCGGTGCGAAATAATTTTGGATTACGATATTGTAATACAGTTTTCACATACATTATGTTGGTATAAAGACAAAATTTGTAATTTTTATCCACGATTTCAGGTCATCTTACTAACATTATAAACCCAAAAGTTTACGAGGAAGCTTGGACGTTTTCACCCAAAAGCATTAAACAAACTTTAATGAAACTGCAACGTATTATAACTTATATATCACAATTAGACACAGACTAAAATTTATTATGATACAACCTTTGGTCGTGGCTTCGTTTGCGTTAACGTAGCAAAACTAGAACCGGTATTTATATCGAAAACTGAAATCAATAGTGGAACCACGATCATAATCGAGAGCGGCACCAAGATCGGAACTGATAGCGTGATCAGTCGATATAAATGAAAGAATTCATTGTATATCCACGCAGGCGGAGCTGCGAGCGAATACTAGTATTCCTATTAAGGTTAATTGGTGTGCCGACGTCCAAATAACATTAACGGATTACCAAAATTTAGCGCTGCATTGTGAAATTAGCCCATAGACTAGTTCCTATACGCAAGTGATTCCACGATGCAAAATCCATTGCCTTATATATAGTAACATTCAAAATGCGCTTTCTTCGTACGTTTTGTAAAATATCTACGGCAAAATCGTCTTCAGCATACATGCAGTGTTGTTATGCCAAAGATCTAAAAAAAAGAACTAAAAAGCGTCTTACCGAACTCGCTCCAAAGCTCACTTAAAAATAGCACGTCGCGTAACGAGTACCCTACCTCAGCCTTTTATCACTTCAAAAAAGCCCATTCCGGCTAATAATTCATTAAAAGGTCGAGGAGCGATCTATTAATAACGAGGTTGCGCCTGTAGTTGATCCCTCCCGAGGCGCCGACCTGCGACCGATAAATTACCCATTCAGTGTCTCAACTCTGGACCCTGTTGTTCATAAATTAACTTAGCCGGCCGCTATGCATCCGAAGAGCTCGGATTATAACGAGGTCTGAGACCGCAGGCCCGCGCACTCGACGCCACCGAGCGCCGCACCGCCACGTCTGGCTCGCTTCGCCAGTCTAAGTCTACGGGCATTTCATAAGTTTTTGAACGAGCTTCACTAGCCTAGACCTACGAGCATTTCATAAGTTTTTGAACGTGCTTCACTTTAAACAAACAAATTGAATAATGTAAGATTTATGTCCTTAAAAACCGGCAAGCATTCTGTATCAATGCAATAAAACTTTCAACAGCGGATAGAAATGTACAAGCAATTATTTAAAATCTTAATTATAGCTTTCTATATCGAATCGCAATGTTAAATGAAAAATAGATAGGTTTTCGTCACTTTAATAATAAAAAATAGCGAGTTCCCGCTTAGAATATAAAACGTTAACCAATCAAAATCGGTTCATGAACAATATTATTTCTCAGGAAGCAGATATTATATAAAATTATTCTCTGAGCGTTATATGATGACCATAAAAATGATCATCACTAAATACAGTTTCATATAAAAAAAGATGAAACTCCGATACATAGACCCGATGTGTGCCAATGGACTAATAAAGCTTAAATGAGGTGAATAGAGACGAAATGTTTGTGAGCACAATAGGCAAAACTAGTTTTCAATATTTACACTCACACTCTTTACACCATTATTTTAAATGATTTTAGATATTACTTCAAAAAGTTACTTTAAAATTATTCGAAAAAAGTATTTAATAAAATGAACGTAAATGCCCGAAATGTAGGTACGAAACTAGACAGAAACTATACTGAGAGGTTGGGTTTATGCTCTCGACGTCATCTAATACCATAGACTAAATTTTGTGCTTTACGATTTAGCATGTTATGAGTCGTAATTTAATGATATCGCATCGTAATTTATTGTAAGCAGTTGATGATTGAAGTCAGACTTAATATTATTAATAACAAATAAGTGTCCCAAAAATTCCATTACAGATGCTATAAGTAACTCTATAGATAGCATTTAATGGATAGTCCATATGGGTTTCATACAGTTTTTCAATCATTCTAAGCCCGCCTGCTATTTAGAAATCAGCCCGTATTGTGCCTTTACTAAGGTAGGACCAAAATATAATGTTGAAAATTATCATCCTATATCCATCTTGTCCGTCCGGTAGAAGTATTTTGAAAGATTAATCTATGACGTTATATATATATATATATATATATATATATATATATATATATATATATATATATATATAACGTCATAGACAAATGTCATAAAAAAATAGAACAATGAATAATATCAATATAATAATATATCATTACAAAGATTATACAGTAGATCGATCGACTTTCACTAGACTAATTTTTCTTAAACTCTAGGCAATTATGCTCTATAGCGACTGTTGTAGAGCGAATAATAAAACAGAATAAACTAAACAGAAGTAAGAATGTTCGCCAGAACTTTCGTAAAGGACACCTTACTTTACCACTAACACGAGGATTTATCATATATAACAGCAATTATAATTTATCATTTTCGTTAGCAACACCCTCCCTTTACCTCAAGCTTACGCCGTGCACGGGGCGCTCTTGGTCTCTATACAAACATTGCATGGCGGTAGTTCTGAGAAAAACCGTAGGCGGCAACGCCAACGGCAAACTTTCCTACTTCTGTGACTGGGCAATTTAAGAGGAAAAAAAATTATTAATTTATGGTAATGTTCTACCATGTGATACAGCTTTGCTTTTTATCACTTTAATAATGAGCTTATTTCAGATCTCCATATGATATCACTTACATAATAATTTTGAGATTACGACCATTTATGCCGAAGCTTGTGATACAGAAACAGCTGTTATCGTGAATCTTCACAAGAAATTATTTTTAGAAGCACTAATTGTTCAACATAAGCAGTCTTATATGCGTTCAATAAATGCAAGCCTATTTACTACTTTGAAATCAAAAACAGAAATAATAAACGATTGCAACTACAGCTTTGAATAGTAGTCTCACATAAATTTACATGAAAACAATAAAGACATTTCATTAGTGGACACATAAAAAAATAAATAAAAATACATACATTTCATTTCAATGTATATTCCTCTTTTTGTACCTTATTCGAGAGCTCGTCGCGCAGGTACGCGATGCTCGGGGTGGAATTCTCCCAACTTAATAGGAATACCTCGAAATGCGCGACCTCTGAGCCGAGGTACTTACTATAAAGCCTCCGAGAACAACTTACCGGCACGAGACGACGAGCGATAAAAAAAATAATAGTTTTTAAATTCTCACATAAAAGACATACCGCTCCTACGCAACGAACTCTGTGTAGTAAATAGGCCGGTCGTCCGTCTCAGGCATCACGAGCGCGGATCCTGACCGGCCTTGGTTACGGGGGCGAACAAAAATCTAACTTAACCCTACTTAATACACCTCGATGAATCTACAAAAGGGCCGTCGGCGAAAAAAAAAAACATCCGAATAAAAATCTGCGAAGGGAGATTCTCGTGGAACCGAATAGCAATTCGCTAGCGAACGCGCGACCAATAGCGACTCGTAAACTGCTCCGGGGAACGTATTCAAAGGAACGTAAAATGTTTATTCCGTTTGTTCCTTAAATTCCTTCCGCGAAGGAAACTTCGTTTATTTTACAGCACAAAAGCGAAGGTAAGCGTCTTGATTTTTGAAATAGGTATTCTATGGATGTTTACGAGTGAAGCGGATCACTTTTACTAGAGGCGAACGGCGCAAGCTTCGATAACACACGAAAAATTAACACGCACCTCGACCCACATTATAACAAGTAATAACAACATGACACGTTTTTTCATCGCTATTTTGTAAGAGAGGAAAAAACATCTGGAGGCTCACGGCAAAGTGCGGCGGGAGCGGGGAGGCGGCGAGGGGCGGGCGCGGGAGGTGGGGGCCCAGGGCGGCGGCGTGGAGGCGAGCGAAGCTTAGGCGCCGCTCGATAAATCGATGTGGGCACAATGCCGACACGTGCCGCGGCCTTGAAGACTGTGCAACACGCAAGTTCATTATCAACGTCTTCCAGCACAGGTAGGACTTGCAACGGCTCGGTGCAGCTGTCTAATGCAAGTGCGACTATGTTTTCTGTAAAAATTATAAAGCTTGCTACATACTTAGAGGGTGAAAAAAAATTATAAGCTGTAACACAATTTCACACCTTTATTATTTATTTTCCATAAACAAACACGGCTTTTACATTTTCATTGACATAATCATTAGATACGATATGTTTACTTGATATTCGTTTATAAAGAACACAACGAAAACTATGAAGAGTTTATGAGATAACAGATTTGTTGTGTACTATTTTATATATCCAAAAGCATATAAAAATGTTTATTTTTTGACGTGACAACGTCTTAAATTAGGTTGCGGCTGGGAGTCACTTATGAAAAAGTGTAACGCTCGGTAACGTTACGATGAGTCACCGAACGAGAGAGAGGCCCGCCGAATGCCTTGCGTCTCTCTCCCACTCAACTATGATCGGTCTGCCGCGCGCGCAGCACTAGAGAATTAGTGCATAGCTTGCAAATGTATTGTGTTATTGTATGTATATTTGTATATAAATACGTATGTATGTGTAAAGGTAAAATAAAATTTTGTTAATATGAAATTCAGTGCGAGATTCTTTGTATAAATTAATGTTTTAAATATAATTCTTTGTATAAATAAATGTTTTAAATTGTTACTATTATTTCATCCTTCTTCCTACTATACGAATGAATATTCACATTAAAATGATTTTACCACTCAAAGTCGTTGTCACGTAAAACTTTCGCCCGTATACCGACTTTACAGGCAACCAATTTTTTTCTAGTAATAATGGACTATATATAATAGTCCATAATTACTACATTAGTAGTCTGAGAAAATTTTTAGTTCTTGAAATGACACTACAATTATTCATCACTGTTTTTGTATCAAAAGCACAGGAATTTATTACTATTGTTGTTATTTCAAAAAACTGGTCAAGTACGTGTCAGACCATTGGCATTGTAGGGTTCCCTAGTTTTCCGTCACAATATTTAGATTTGAAAGAGGCTTCTTGTTTATTACCATAAACCAATTAATTGAGTTCATGGTTTAATGTCCAATAATTTCTAATAATCGGCGCACATAGGACAGTTAAGTGTTAAGGACGTTATCTATTCATATGATTTGTAAATTTTTACGCAACATTGTATAAATATACATGCATATATTTATGGACCTATACTATCATTTGCCCTTGACTTCGTTTTCGTGTTTCAGTATTTCATTTGTTTGTACTGCTGAAACGAATTCCTACACCAATTCTAAGAACTCTTTCGTTCATATAGAGCTACACTGTCCCTGAATAATACAGCTTCTATTTTAATTTGACACTAGCTTTCACTGGCCTTTGTCCAAATGACCGTAAGCGAAAGTTAAATTGAAAGAAAGCAAGGCGGGGAGCAGAAATGAGAACCGTATTCGGAACCGAGAGGCTGTGATGAGGGTGAATGGCTGGAACCAAGAACAGGCTGAGACTGCATTGTCCTTGGGCCCTATAATGGTGCACTTATGAACCTTGAAGCATTGGGAGAGCAGGTTGCATACGAGTGACTAATCGAAGCACTAGAATCTTGGTATGTCGATGGTCACCTAGAACGTCCTGACGGCGCTCAGTTGAAATATAGGGGCTAACGTTACAACAAATATTTGCAGCAGTGGGCGATTGAGTGCGAAAATCGTACGCGAGGCTTATAAGTGAACGATGTCGGAAGTTGTAAACATGTTTATACAGACATTCGTCGATGAAATCTGGAATACAGAGGTTCGTACGTTTGTCTTTTTACAGCATCCTACAGCCCTTAAGGATGCGATACCCCATGCTCTCGAAGTCCAAGCAGTCCGAATATCATCATGTGAAAATACAGAAGTTGAAATTTAAAGAGTAAAAGAAGAAAAATATCTTTGCCTGCAGTGCTATCTATGCAAGGAAATAGACCACCTCCGAGTTACTGTCTACGACGAAAGAGAGTCTTTCGCCCACTGTTATAAATAGGGAGAAATGAGCCATATTCGAGTCGATTGTCCAAAACGCGATAAAGGGGAGGATAGAAGTGATACTAGATGCTTTTCTACATGCAATGTGATCCCGCCTGTGCGACAAACACAAGTATAGTTTATCATTTGATAAAGATAAATCAGAAAGAAATTTGGATGCGATATTTCGGCAACTGTGTCTCTCGGAAAACGCGTCACACGGGAGGGAAAGTACGATGCATCTATCAAAATCAAGAGGTGCGATACAATCAGCGAATAATAGAACAACGAAAATACGTGACGAGATAAGAAAAAGACGATGACCTTAAACCCATTCTTGAATGGGTTATAGCAAGGATTTCCAAGCTATATTGGAGTCAAGTTGAACCAATGACTCCGGGCGAAAAAAATAGCAACTCTTTTCGGTCGGACTCATTGACGCAACTGACGCCTAATAGGGCGCAATGAGATAGTTTGACATGACGCAACGAGCGGGGGAAAAGCGGAAAAGGGGAGATAACGTATGGAAAAAATACATATGTACAACCAGTCATACCCAAGTCCAAAGGGAACGTCATCTTAGAAGCGTTTTATAACAGCGTGATTGGAGGATATCTGGGGATAAAGAAATATTTACTCGAATACGATAACGCTTCTATTCGTTTCACTGTCGCAGCTCAAACCTGGTGGAGACAATATACCACTTATGCGTCTGTAAAAGGGCTTCAGACCAGAAGCAGGGGATAGTTTAAACTATAAAATGTGGGAATATAATGGGAACACGTAGCCCTAAATAGCGCTAGTTCATTTCTGGTAACCTACAACGGGAACAAGTATATCCTTGCCCTGATAGATTACTTCAGGAAATGACCGAAAGAGTAATAGCAATAAGTTGCCAAGAAAATCGTCAACGCGTTGTTCTGCCGATTTGAAATCCGCTTGAAAATACACACCGACCAAGGCCGAAACTTCAAATGTCAGCTGTTTCAAGAAGTCTGTCACATTCTGGGTACCCACAAGACAAGGATGTTGACACATTATCTACAGTCTAACGACATGGCGAAGCGATTTAACCAAACTTTGGAAGGGCATCTAGCGAAAGTAGTTGAAAGCCATTAGAAGGACTAGAATCGACATATACCCTTATTCTTATTGGCCTGTAGAACTGCAGTATACAAAAGCATAAACGTGATACCTGCTCTCGTGATATTCGGTCGGCAACTAAAAATACCAGCAGACTTATTGTCTACGTCCATCACCTTTTTTGTGAAAGTGTATTACAAGCAAGTGAAACGATGAAAACTCGCTACATCGACTCATGCGTCAATCAAAATTTAATGAAGGAGAATTAATCTGGTTACACAACCCTACCCAACGTAAAAGAAAGTCACTAAAATGACAATCGAAATGGGAGGAACCTTGTATAGTAGTCACACGAATTGATGAGATGACGTATGAGGGCTGCTTTTTATGTGTCCCTAATATCAAAAAGAAACAAACATCTATAATTTAATATGATTTTATTACTTTTCAAGATATTCGCTATGAAAGTTGATGCATTTTACATACACTGAAATCATTTTTATAGCACTTTTTCAATTTTAATGGGGGTATCTCCAAAACGTGCATTGCGAATGCATCAACGGCCACTTTGCGGCTCAAAAAACATTGACCACATAATTTATTCTTCAGTCTTGGAAGTAAATAGAAATTTTTGGGTTCAAAATCGGGACTGTACGGCGGATGATCCGTCAATTCGATCTTTTGACTCTCCGAACACCGCATTGTTTCGGCCGACGTGTGACAGCTAGAAATGTCATGATTAAGAATAATTTTGCGTTGTCGGTTGTTCTTTCCTATTTCTTCAAAAACTTCTGGCAAACAAAAGGTCGTGTATCATTCCTAATCAACCGTTTTATGATTCTATAGTGGCACTGTAACCATATGTCTATTTATACAAAAAAAAACAAGACAACCAACCATTTGCTTCAAAGTGCTTTTGACATAAACCTATTTTGTTGGGTTCGGCTCATCTTGGAACACCAACACCGTTGACTGTTGTTTATCTGAGTCATATCCATAGATCGAAGATTCATCACCTGTGTAGATATTACAAACACCTTTTGACACAACATGAGTGTATTTTTTTATCATTTTTTTGCACCAATCGACACGAGCCTGTCTTGTTCAATGCTCAAGTTGTGTTAAATCCAATGTAAACAATTTTTTTTTCATAGCCAAATTTTCGTATAACATCTTATGTATGCTCGTTATACTTATGCTCAGAGAGGCCTGGATCTCACAATTGAAACATAACAATCTTGCATTATTAGTTCCCGCAAAGCATTGATATTTTGTGGTACTACATCGAATTTAGGGCGATTTTCTTTAAATTAGTCTGTGAGCATAGACCGCCCACGATTAAACTTACTGAACCAGTGACACAGTACTTTTTTATTGTGTTTCATCCCCAAAGGTCGGAGTGCGTTGATCGATATACTGTTTTTAAATTAGCCCACGCCAAAATCATAACAAATTCGCTTTCGAAAAATTACCCAAGTTAAATCCATGATGATAAATCACTGCAATTTTCAAAAATAGGCCACAATGGTAAAACAATTAATAATTACATGAAACAAACTGTATTCCAAAGCTAAGGAGTTTTATTTTTAAATGTTATAATTAGCTTTTAAATATTGTTCTATATGTGGCTAGTTCCGGATACATAAATAGCAAGCAGCCCTCGTACCGTGTCTGAATAGTCCAAAAAGGACGAAGAAGACCGTTCGTGTGATTCGGTAAGCCAAATATTATAGAGTAGACGTATGCACTTCTCTTAACCTTTATGTAAGTGACAAATAAAACACCTTTGTCAGGGTGACGAGGTACCCGGGCACTTTACAGTTTATAAGTAAACAGTCAAGATCCGATTTTATGTTACACATACTTCGAATATTGTAATTTTAGTTAAACTAAACTGTTGACGATCTGCAGCGATCAAAGCGGAGAAGGGGTGGAGTGCGGTACATGGTGCGCCGATAATTATAAGCGCGCAAGAAACACTGAATCCATTCAATACATCGTGCTTGATATGGACACCTGACTGTATACGTTGTTTTATATTGTACGAGCTTATTTATATTTTGTGAGTTTATAATTATTTAATTATGAATACTTCTAAATAAAGATCACGTGTTCGAAAATATAATTCAACAGAATTACTAGCGATATTAGCAGAATCTTCTAGTGACGAAGGTGAGTTTGTTGCTTCTGATAATGAACATGATTATATTCCTTTGGTTGAAGAGGGTGGATTAGAAATTTCAGATTTTGAACCAGAAGCTGGAGTCGAAAATGAGATTGACTCTTACGATTCCGACGCGAGTTTTGAAGGGGAATCGTTTAAAAATATTTTAATATAAATAGTCACACAAAACACAAAGAGGTATCCGGGTACCCTGTCACTCTGTTGTGAGTTTAAAATATGTTTTGGTTTCCACAAAACATTGTAAATAGTTGACTCGGTCAAAATATTAAAAAATATATAATTTATAAATAGTTAAGAGCTCTCAGGAAATTACAGCCACCTACAGGGCGTAATACAAACATTTTTTTAAATTTGAAAATGTAAAAGGTGCCCGGGTACCTCGTCACTTACATAAGGGTTAAGATGGAGGCAATGTGACGAACTGCGCTCGCGAAATGCGTGGGCAATATAAGAGTAAAAAATATTTTTAAGCTACTTCAAAGAAAAGGAATGTTGTCATTTCAGAAATTTTACTAACGGATTTTAATATACTCTTTCTATTTGAAAAAGAATACGTACTGTCAGGTTGTCCCCATTTTTGTTAGAAATGCGATCTGATAACAAGGTTGACGGAAATTCTAAAAACATTATAGACACACCTATAGTGATTTGCTATGGATTACTTTTAAAAATCATCTTCAAAAACATAGTAATTAAAATAATTTATTGTAACTTAATAAATTATATCGGGATCATGGAGAAATAAGAAGATGTTATTTAATCAAAAGATTTCAACGTTTTGTTGGTTCATTTCCAACTTCATCAGGAAATTCTGAAAAGCATAGTTACAAATAACTAGATAATCACGACATGTGCATAAAAGAATTACTATCGTTATACCAAAACAATTCTATAAATTAATAAAAGCATAAAAAAAATTATATCCATCATAGAATAATTTATTGTCTGTCGGGTAATAGAAGCCAGGAACGTAAAGATTAATAAAAAATAACCAAACTCGACAATTGTTGTCCAAAGTCCAAAGGATATTGGATAATGAAAACTGAGACAAAACAAAACTGCGTCTGGCATATCTCTATCTGGCACCGACTTCAAAAGCATTTAATTATTATAACTAACAGGCTACCAAAGGTAGCTTTTATTTGCTTGCAAATGATATTTCATTTTAAATAACTGTACATCTGTCTCAAAGGCTAAGATTACCTTGTCAGCTTTTTACAGTATTTATTTCGATAAATTTCGAACATATCGTAAAATATAAGAAAGCTATATAAGAATATGAGCCCTTATTGCATACAGATGTTCAGTTTTCCATAATAAAAAAGTGGCAGTAAATATCTTATGCGTTAGATCACTATCGGTGTCTTTATTCATGTCCGCTCTATATCCACACTCACTTTATGCCTGTTTTATTAGGATATCAAATAAGATCGGTGCCAGGAAGTGGCCCATTTCAAAGAGGAATACCACCCTATAATATCGTAGACCAAGGAAGTTCATTCTGCAGTAACTGTACTTTATGAGAACAATTATATTTTATGCATGCCCTCTACGAATACCAAAATCGTAAATTATTTTCATTGCGATTTAATTTTTTGCCACCAAGTAACTAAACACTTTTATGTTTAATGATAACAAAATTCATCACGGTATTACAAAAAAAAATAATAATACATATCATACCACTGCTTCAGATTTTTTACAGATTTTTATCTAGGTTTCTTATAATGTTAGGACGGGGAAAAGTTTTTAGTATTTTATAAGTAAAAACTTGTAGTAAAATTTCTTTGGTTGTGCTGTAAATATTTGGTTAGTTTAGAGACTATTAAATAGTTTTATTAATTTTCTAACAGAGAATAAAATATCAAAGGTACTTCTTTTAAATCGGAAATTTACATTTTACATGCCTTTCTACATAAATTAACCTATTCAATAATTTCAAAATTCCAGTCGAATTTAACGAGGTTAATCTAAATTTTTATTTTAACCAAATAAAAAACTGTTTTGTCACACACGATTCTTAAAAATAAGCAAACGCGCGCTTGTTTTAATATGCAGTATCGCGGAGAGCACAAGTCGCGGGATGCTACGCACCACGTCAAATCAATACTTCAATACCTCGTCGCCTTGACTGTTGGAGTATTGTAATTTGTAATACGGATCGGCGCTTGCCGATGCTACAAGTAGCCTACTGCTTTCTTTTTGTTTCCTTTCCCTAATCGGTTTTGAAGGCTAATAAATAGTTCGTTCTCCGTTTTACTTTATAAGCCGGAATTTACTTTATAGACCGGAAATAGAATTTATTTTTTATCGAGAATTTATTATTGAGGTGTTGTGAGAAGAGCACTTTCATATTTTTTTAAAAAAGGTTTATATTATTATATTAAACTTTTAGATTTTATCGATGCATTCTTCAGTAAGTTGTGTGTTGTTAACGCAGGCTGTGTACCACTAAGGGAATTCTCTATCAAGATCTGCAGCTGTGTAGATATCATCAGATCGTATAAATTTGATGTCATGTAGCCAGAAATATAAAGTCCTAGTCGAGACGATTTAAATGAACTCAAATATGCGTATAGTGTAATAATTAATTAAGGAGCTCATTTAATCCCAATTTAAAGCACGTCTTAAGCCAGTTCGGAGAACTACTAACATTTAATTAGTAATTAAGACGATTAAATATTTACCAAACATAAATTTCAAATTACTAGTTTGTTTTTGATACGCACATGTATAAATATTAATATCAAGAAAAAATCAAGTGGTGAGTGCTTTTTAATTTAGCTATATTGTGTTATTATGGTCGGAATTAATACAAATAGTATGAATTCAATTTATCATCATTGAATGTTTTATTTGCAAATAAATTAAAATAATGTGGTATCGGTAGAGAGAGAACTTAAATTATATTGTATATTTTTTGCTTATTTTGTAACATTTAGATTCCTTTGAGGACAAATATATAATTATTTTTCGAATCCAAATTAGTATCATTAGTATCATTAATAGCGACAAAATTTTACGTTAACTCAAAAATTCATATGGATTTAAATAGGTTGTTTGTTACCTGATAGAATGTGATAACCGCTACTGAATAGTACTATAAATAAATTGTATAAACAATACTAGGCTTTATTAATGCTATAAATAACATTATCTGACCTAGATCGAGTAAACACTCAGGTTTCTAGGTCAGCTACCAGAGATTAAGCTGTGAATATAACCAAACAGTTCTGTAGAGTGTATATGTTAGTTTTTAGGTACCTAGTTCGATACGATTAAATCAGAAGTAACGAATGCTCAATATCTTGAATATCAAAATTTACAATACCAAACAATTTTTCGTAAACTACTTTTAGAAATTCCCAATAAAATCTAATTAGGTAGTAATAATTACAAGATTTTTTTTAGGATATAGAATAGCAATTATATTTCATTTCGAAATCGTATATTTTGAATATTTCACAATGAAAATGTTACATTTGACCAGACACTATTGACAAAAACAATCAAAATAAAATTAATACGAAATAAAATTTTTTGTCATCAAAGACTTTTCATTATCCCATTCTAACAAAAGAAAATTTTTCGTATATTTTAAACCAAATAATTGTGTCTTTTCTTTCACAATGTTAGTTAGTTTTTTTCACACCAGTTTCCATATTCCAATCCCATATAACAAGCGCATTGGACACAAGGTCCAAGACCGACGACTTAACGTTGCTAATAGAGAATCTTAGTCAAATCAAAACTCACAATATCTAAACCGACATAACAACACGCTAACGACTCCTATTATCGACGCTCGAATACTTCGAAGCAATGATAGTAACTTGTAAATTTATTCACCAATAAATAATGAAACAATAAATAATTTATTAATAAGAATAATTCTCATCACAGTATTATAAACTTGTAATTATTATGTTAAAAAGTTGCATAAAAACGGTTGTGAACAAGCATTCGTACAGTACATTCACGGTCATAATTCAAGAGTAAACGAAACTACCTATGAAAAATTAAGACGCCACTCGTTTATAAACGAGTAGATAAATTGATAACACATTTTTACTGCGCTAAAACCGGCACATTAGACTAGCTTTAATTGAAAAAATACCAAACGCAGGTTGTAATATAATCGAATTCATTGCCACACCAATATACATACATTTTGACGAATAATATTAATCGTTTCAGGATAAGCACCTCGCGGGACCTTCTTCCAAGTTTTTCTATCACAGTTTTGCAATTCCAAAGTTTTCTTCCACACCGCGAGTTAGGATCAAAGAAGTAATTACTTCCGAATTTATTTATTTTTTTTGTTTAAAGTTACCAAGGCCTCTGTCGGAAGATAATTATACTGCAGTATCCGCTTTTCTTATTTATTCCATGGATCTCCATCAAAATTTAATCCTTGCTCAATTGTAAATAATAAAAATTTCAAATACGTCGCGTTAGTTAAAATATCCTGAAAGCAGCGAACTTCTAATGTTGACAAAAACCTTAAAATAAATGTTATAAATGTAGTGGGTATCTATTAACATTAATCAATTAATCAATATAGAATAAAGCTTCATTATATTGTAAACTCGCTTCGCTAAGCGTAAATTTAAACACAATGATTGTATTGTTTTTTAATGGTTTGAATTTCTCTGAGGTTTCGCCCGCGTATTTAAGGAATTAATACATTTTTGTCTTATATCAATTGGCTTCGCTCTCAATTTTAATTCCAGTCTGGTCCTGCTCTCGGTTCCAGTTCTCATTCTTTTGTCGGGTCTGATGCCAGACGCTCAATTTTGGTCCCAGTAGCAATACTGGGACCAAAATTGAGGAGAGATTGTATTCCAATTCTAGAAAGTGCCGTTCTTGATTACGATTCTGATACCGCTCTCGATTCCAAGCCATTCCAGCTTTCGATTCCAATGCTTATCCTACTGTCCATTTCAAAGCTGATTCTAATTCCGATTCTAATGCTGATTTTACTGTTGATTCGAATGCTAATCCTATTATCGATTGCAATGTTGATCTTACTGTCGATTCCAATGATGATCCTACTGTCCATTCCAATGATGATCTTACTATCAATCCCAATGCTGATCCTACTGTCGAATGCAATTCCGCTTCCAATATCGATCTTAGTCTTCCCTTGAATATTGCTATTAATAATAACGAATTAGTATTTCTACTGAAGTTAGTTATTTTCATGTAACATTTTATGTAATACTTTTTCTGCAAAAGTATCCTATTTCATATTCGAAAGCATGATCCAAGAGAGAATCGATATCGGCATCGTGACCGACGCTTGAATAAAGTGCAGAAGCAGGACGGTAGTCTAGGGCGGCCTCGAAAACGAAAATAATCCTTACTACTTTATATATAAAGTTGAGAATATTAAATTTTGCCCATTGTTCAAAGTACCTTCAGCGTGTAATATAAAAATATTAAAAAATAAACATTTTTTAGAATACTCTATTGCGTGGGATGTAAATTCGCGGAATTCCATAATTAAACACTTGCCTGCAACATGCATTAACATGCAGCATGCAGCCCTCGGCTGATCTTCGTATCTGTCGTCATTGCATGATAGCACATCAAGTGAGGTGGTCGGGAGCGCATCCGTTGGTAGTTTTAACACTCCTGAAACCTTGATGGATGTGACTGTCTGCATTTTCCTAAGGATACGCTGACCTTGCACGAAACGTACGTAGAAATAACAACATAATTATTTAGCGGCCGTAGATAAGTAAAATATTAACACTTGCTTAGGTGTTCGATATCTGTCAATGCTCTCGAATTAATATTCGGTTCATTGAATAGAGTTTTCTTAGAAGTAAAGATTTCACTCCAAATTTAATTTTATGCAGATTACTGCATTTTTTAACTTCCCGCTAAGATAATTGAAAATTTTCTAAAATTTTCGGGAAGTTATTGGTTTCACCCCATTTTGCAAAAATCGAGTTCTCATCAGATCTTGACGTTCTGAGGATCTAGGAAGCTTCCCTGATCATCCCTGAGATGATGTCCGTATGTCTGTGTGGATGTGTGTGTGTGTGTATGTGTGGATGTATGTAAACCTCTTATAACTTTCTAACGGCTTGACCGAATCGAGTCCACTAAACGGCGTTCCAAAGAGTTTCACCAAACTTATATTTCTTGAAAGTTTGGGTCGATTTGGACTAGTAGATTTTGAGAAATTTTCAAAAAACGAAGAAAATTTTTTTCTTTAAAAGTGGTTTTTTCAAATTACTTTAAAATGGCTTGATCGATCAATTCCAAAATCTAATCAGCTCTTAACCTAATCAAAACACGTCGATTGCCGCAAACTGGGTCAAAATCGGTTGATTCGTTTGCGAGAAATCGTTGTCGAAAGAAATTGAAACACAGTTTTTTTTACTCAAAAAATCGCGTCAAATCCCGTATATTTTTGAGTGTTTTGAACTCGAAAATAGCGGGAAGTTTCAGGGTTGGCCTACAGGGTTAACCTATTTTTTCATTATGAAAAATTATAATAATTCACTATTTATATTGAGTACGGGTTATATGTTTCTGTTTAAACTACTCAAAACATGTGCGAGTTTGTAAATTCTCACATTCTTAATGCAATACTAAATTTCTACGCAATTGATGTACGAAACGGAATGAAATACGATTAAACATACTAATTTTAATAGACACATCTACTTGTAAATATAGTTCACAATTTACGTTAATAAATTTTAATAACTCATATATATATATATTCCGTCCGTCCGTCCGTCTGTCCATGGCTTAGCTCATAGACTCTTTAGTACGAGAAAGCTGTAATTTGGTATGGGTAGATATATATATTTAGTACGCCGACAAGGTGTAGGCAGATTGATTACAATCTTTGAAAAAACTTTTTGGTGTTTTCCCCAACGCATAAAGATGATTTTGTTTTTCTCGTCTATCGCATGATGTGAGGTTATTGTTGAATAGTTAATTCAAAAACTATTTTTTGATTTAGGGATACGTTTGCCAACTGTTAAGTTCTAAAATGCAAATTTTTGTTAAAGTCAAGTGTTTCTGCCCGTCAAATGGTTATTTTTGGATACGTAAAAAAATCAAAGCAATAATAAATATAACAAAATTAAAATGAAAATTTTCAAAGCTAAGTAGGCTTTATATGTTAACGAGTAATAGTCGACCAACTTATAAAATGTATTTGATTAAGTAAAAAGCTAAATTTAGTGCAAATTCCATTAAAAATTACTTAGATGACGTCGTTGGTTGTATAAGACAGGTAGTGAATATAAGTTTATAAGCCATGTCAAATTATGAAAATATAAAATCATAATATCATTTACATCCCCGTCCCATGTGGGCCCGTTCTTAGATATTATTAGCCGTTAAGCCATAAACTCGATTAATGGGTTCATAATATCAAACAAAAAGCGCCATTTTAAGTCCGTATATTGTGATGGGCAAGTATGGAACCCTACATTGCGCTTGGCCCGACACACACTTATCCGATTTTTTAAAATAATTCAGTGGTGAATTAGTAAGTAGGTTTGTTTTATAAATATTTACTAAGGTGAAATGCATTCAATTTTATACGGTATTATTTCGTGCTAACTCATTATTAGAAGTTTTCCTGCAAGTATCTAAGATTTGTAAACAGGCATGTTCATTTAAACGAGTGTAACGAAACTTATTTTATTCCTGTTACTATAATAGTATAAGCTTGGTTTAAAAAACTGTTCTTTTACAATATTTTATTTTGAATTTTCAATTTGTATGTCAATGCGAAATTATCGATAAAGGATTTAAAACTCGTACACATTTCATAAAAAAAACAAGTGTTGTCGTGGGACACCAGGTAAGAACGAAGTTCCTTCGGCTAATGTAGAATCGACACAATTTGCAAAAAAAAAATATAATGTACTTTAAGTGTTATGACAGGAATATGTTTTATTATAAGATGCTACTTAAATCGTTTGGTGATCGTTGTAGTGGAATTATGACATTTACTCCTTACTATCTGTTCTTCAATCATCTTCATTTTCGGTTCTTATTGTTAATTCTATTTTCGAAATAATTTACGATTATTATGATTTATTTCTTATATTTTACCGACATATATTTGTTAATGGAAAATAACGACCGATTCTCGGTAATCGCGCGAAATCGTAAACAAGTCGCGCGGCCTCATGTCAGCCGTGCCCGGTATGATCCACCAATCAGCGCTCGCCGTTCGCCGAGCTCACGTCACTTTGCGCCAATAAACGCGCAGTAAAATAACGACATATCTAAAAATATACGACTGTCGCGTCTGCGCACGTCTCATTTAACGGTTTTATTCCACTGACTTTTTCTTACGGTTTTACTATAACATTTTTTTCAGTTTGGTCGCGCAGCAAAATCCCTATCTCCTCCAAGCCCGCCGTAAGGAACTTCGTTCCAAAAAGTAGGTAAATGCACGATTGCTTTATTTATTTATTAATTACAATTTATTAAGAGAAACGAGTTAAAACGAAATGGTTTATTATCTTAGCAATGATATAATCAATTATGGACTATCAAAATAAAATCACCTTCTCGAACCTTCGCCATCTTTATCGTCCGCCGTTTTGAAATTAAATTCACATCGGATAATCTACTTGATAAGCACTTTAATTTGATATTCACGCGACTAACAGGTGTAGTAAAATAAAATATTGTAATGAAATTGAATAAAAATGAATTAATTGGTGCGCACTTTCACAAGTTTTAAAGTCTTACAGCTTACGACGTCGATAAAATAATATCAATAATATAATTATTTAACGAATATTTCACATCGCTTTACACGTTATTATACTTTATATTTTTCCATCAGAAATTATAAATATTTACTATGTATATTATTTCTATACGAAACCTTTCAGTGCAAAACGACGCACAGAAATAAAATAATATCACAAGATAACGAAAACAACATCTTATAACTGTTTTTAAATCTCTCTATCTCAAAAAATCGAAAAGAAATATAATATCGATATTCTCTCGAGAGCTTCACTTTATAAGACTACCAAATGATAACGTGCACTGGAATAGCATTTCGATGGTCCGTTTGTGTTTAGACTTCTAAGAACGAATAGTCTTTGTATTTAATTCAAACAATTATATTCCTTGAAGAGTTCTTTTTAATATAATAATGTATATACTGTATTAATTATGTATTTATTACTTGAGGCAAAGTTTGGTGCTAAAATATAGTTCTTTGTAACTCTATAAGAAAATAGGTATATGATCTATAGCTATAAATGTGAATTAAAGCAGATGCCATGTTGTCGATGAATAATTTGAAAAATCATAATTTACTCACTTCTTTACATGTTTAACAGTTTAGTAACGAAATACTTATAATTCGGAACTTACAAACCTTACAAATACCAACAACCAAGAGATTTTTTCGGCTCCTAAAAGCTCACAAATTTTCATGTTTCCTGAGCTTTGAAAACATTATCGCTTAAAACAATACAGGAGAATTTTTGGATTGAAGTGGTTTTGGAGAACTTTTTGTAAAAAAAATACCATATTACTACAAAAGTTATACTAATTTATAATGGTTAGTACATCTTTTGTAGAAATATAATAAAAACATTCTTAAGTTTTTTTTAATTATACACTGCTCTTTCCTTACTTAGTTTTTCTTATTAATTAGCTAAAAAAATGTATATTAATAAATAAGAGCTATGATTAAAACCCAAACCTAGACCAAAACTCCTTAGTTTTGGTGGGTTTGGTGTAGAAAATTCCATGATCCTTATCATGGAATTTTCTACACCAAACCCACAAAACACAAGGACAATAACAAAATAATTAATTCACAATTTTACAATATATTAGTTATAAATTAAAGTATGTTGTAAACATTGTTTTAGAAGTTATATGCCAATAAAGTATAATTAACATATTTTAGGTAAAAACAGATAACGCTTTGGTTTTATATTATCTCATCTATAAAAATTGAGTAAGTCATAAATTATATTTTTCACACTGTATAGGGAAATTTTTAATACTGATTTATTAATTAAGCGACTCACTGAACTTGTACAAACAAAACACAAAGTACTAATATTGAAATTTCCGAATATGCAATTTATAGAAGTTCAGAAATTTTCACTTAAATAATTATCACATGGATTGCTGTTTCAGATGTTGTGATTATGCTGATAGTGAGTTTTAACGATGCGATAATGATAGTAAAATATAAATGATTTTTTTTTAAGGAAATTGATAGTCATCTATAGATCATCCATTGGAAGAGATCGAGATTTTGTTCGGCGACTACACTCAAGATCTGATAATTTGTGATCACTCATTTCTGCTATAGATAATGTCAGCGCTAAGTAATTATGTAATTAATTAACCCAGTTGAAAGCAAAACGGATGCGCGTTTACGAATCCCCAAAAAGGAACCGTTTGGATCATAAAAGACTAGGCTCCTTAACGATGGTACTTTGTTTAACGCCAGTTCGCGTTAGTGCCGTTTATATTGGCTATATCGTGCACATATAGTACCAAACGGGAAAATAGTTAGTACAGCCTTTATTGTTGAACGTTTGAAACATAAAGCGGGGCTATCTTCAATTAAATATTCTGTAAGATATATTGTTTTCTTATTATAGAGATATTACTTGAAAGTTAATATTAATAGTAGAATAATTTAACACTAATTTTCTATACATAAAATATACTTCAATACCAAATCGCAAATTACTCCAAGTATTACATATGTATCACACAATACTCATAACACTAGCTCAAAAAGTCATTTAATTTAAAAAGCGTTATAAATTAAATTATTCATAGTGAAGACCCCGATGCAGATAATTGTAATTCTCTCAAAAAATTGGATCAAGGCATATGTCCCTTACGCATTCGCGAGTAAGTGCATTTAGTAAAGGGATTTCAACATATCAACATTATTTAAATCTGTTGGTACCCACTAAGTGTATCTTAGCTCTCAAAGGCGGACGCACACATAATATGTTGTGCTAACTTTTATATTTAGTCTCATGGCGGCACTTTGCAGTAATTTTGTCATATTATGTTCTCTCTCTGTGGCTGAGGAGGTTCAAAAAATAGTATTACTTCAAAATTATATATATGGGATATAATGCGGTTTGCCATCACGATAGCGTCCGAAATTTTCAAGGGATCGGAATATGTTCCTCAAGTTCCTGAACTCTAGATTTATATTAATTCGATTGCGATACTAGTTGAATTGAAAAAATTGCATTGAATGAAAATACATGCTGAACATATTTGTTTATAGGAACTTAAAATTATTGAAGTTATAAATTCTATAAACAATAGAAGCCTTTTCAGATGAGTAAAATATTGAGTTCGCATCCCCGCTTCGACCAAGACGCAGTACATTTATAATCTTAATCAACTGCACCATAGTTGTTGTTTTGTTTAAATTACAAAGCTTAAATTTTTCAATTCAAACCTTAATAAGCACATTGATTTTATTTTAAAGAAATTACAGTCCATCGTGTGTTTAATTTAATAGATCAACCGTATAAAAGTTTGTATAATTACCGATAGGTGTAAAAATTAAACCAAGTTAATGATTTTAATTTATAAATTACGATATTTCTATTTTTCATATTAAAATTAATTTGACAATTCAAAAAAAAATATTTAGTGCACAGTTTTAAGTTTTCACTTCTGATTATTTTGCTTTAGACTCTCTTGAGATACATGTGCACCTGAAAAAAGTGCACTTTACACTGAGAAAAAATTGGGTTAAGAAAATGACAATAAAATCTTCGTCAACATTTTATCGCTACTATAGCGATGTAATTTGCTTATGCACCCGGAAAAGTTTTCTGCCTGCAACAAACCTTTTATTGTCGAATGCTTTATTGTCCTAAGTGACACAGGAAATAACTTCTGTGACGATGCTTAACATGATTTGATGGAGCGACGACGTCACTTTACCAACATATCATTGTATATGTTCTTATAACAATGTTATGTCAAATAAAATGAAAATTGACAAGGCGACAAAGTAATTTGCTGAAAATGATAATGTAGTATAGTCAGGGTGGCAGGCTTGGCGCAGGCGCGATCGTGCCCTCATTTGCCCGTGGATATTTGTTGAGCTCGAACGCGTTCTTTTTATTTCTTATTCAGTGTTTAATTGGTAAATAAGGATATTACTGCTTTTGTCTAAGCAACGAAAATAGGTGTATTATGCCGTTTTTAAAGTTCGTTAATCTAGTGTTTAAAAGATATGCAATGTTATATTTTTTAAATTTTGTGTTCACAAGTTGACAGGGTGTTCTTACTTTAAATAAAAAATAAATCTTCGCTATACACGTTTTTTCAGGTGAACTTAACACTGCATTTGATAGCAATACTTGTAGTGACACTGCATTTGTTACTCTGTATCAAATTCAGTGACACTGCATTTGTTACTCTGTATCAAATTCAGTGTCACTACAAGTATTGCTAGCACCATTCATTAACCTTTTTTCTGCTCATTTCTCGTTGATGAGATAAATATATTTATTATGCCTATGCGCATCCAATGAATGAATTTATAAAAATAAATATAGTTTAAAAAACTAAAAAACACGCTTTGATGATCACATCGAACTAAGAAACGAAAAATAATTCTTAATATAGGCAGAAAATATAAATGAACGAAAAAAGATTAGTATTATTGTGAAAAAAGCATGGGGTGCTTTGTGCCATATTTTTTTCACTTATCAAGCACTCCACGCTTTTTTCACAATCATACTAATCTTTTTCGTTCATTTATATTTCCTGCCTATATTAAGAATTATTTTTCGTTTGTAGTTCGATGTGATCATCAGCGTGTTTTTTGTTTTAAATATATTTACCATCAGTTCAATGTGATGATTATAACGTGTTTTTCGTTTTTAAAACTATATTTATTATATACTTTTAGTTTGATCGATTGTCAAAAAATTGTATTCCGAGTTCTTGTGAATGTTTTGTGACGCACATTTTTTTTAGTATCGTAAATCTACGACAGAGGGTGTACGGATGGGAAATTTTCCGAACAGGAGAGTTAGGGTCAAGGTGTTAATTTTAAAAAATGATACTGAAGTCGATAGTATTGTAAACCTTGGATAGAGGGCGGATGATTATAAAATTTCTCTCGAATAGAAGATTTAAGTTTGTGGTCTTAATTTCTGAGAATAATTCAGTTTTGACGTTTTTACTATAGAGTTTAATATGAAATATTATTTTATCATGAATCCATTTTCTTTATAAATGAGTTGATTGAAAATATGAACTTTTCTACTTAACTTCTACATCCAAAATTTTAATTATATTCATTTAAATTTCAAAAAGAAATCTTCAGAAAACTAAATATTTTATCAATATCAAATTATGACAATGTATGAATTAATTATTAATCCTTGTACCTATTTTTATATTAATTCTGTTTATTCGTAAGTCCCTATTTTGAACTGATTGAATTTACATCGATACCAAACAGAATTACCAAACCAAATTAATTAATCCTGGCGATCCTGACCAGGATAATTAGACAAACTTATCAAATTATTGTATTGTCACCGGTTCTTGATAATTCTACAAAGTTTCAATAAAATCTGACCGTTCAAAGTGGGTCAAAATCGAGTTCAAAGGAGTCGGTTACAAACAAACAAGCAAACAAACAAACATACAAGTGAAGCTAATAAAAGCATGTTAATAAATTACTATGCGAACTTGGTCAACACTTCGAGCTTGTGAAAATATACACTTCTAAAATGCAATTTGTACGCAGTTTCCTAGAATAATATGCATATATTCATGTATCAATATTGTAGATGTCTGTAGGTAAAGGTGTTTCAATTTCTGAATTTGAGTATTTATAATTCTCACAGGTTAATAAACTTGCACCTCTCTAGTGGTCCTAAGGCAATACATACGGCCTACGAGGAATATAAATACCTTCATAGTATACTATGAAGAAAATATAAGGGTTAAGATCGGCAATGTGACTTTTTTGAGAAACGAAAATACATAATGTTACTTTGTTGAGAAATCATAGAAAATATTTTGGGCACAAAGTACATTCGCTACCAGAATTAAGGAAAGTAAATTCAGAGACAATGTACATTTGATATTATACCAAAACAAAACTTTGTTATGGTTACAAAGGTACTATCTAGTATTATAGTAGAAACAATGCGACGTTGTTACTAAAGCGAAATTAAACTCATTTACTTAGTCTGTGTGAATACTGCCACTCTAGTAGTCTACCACTACCAGTACATCGACAAAACAAAAATTGACAATAAAAACCTAGCGCTAGAGGCTATGTGCTTTAAACGGCTCGCTAGTGGCAAAGTTTTATTGCTATAGCAGCTATATTTTTTTCTCCGTGTACTTTGAAACTCATTCTCCATTAAAAGTTACCATAATAACCCTAATTGAACATTACTGTTTTCGAATGTATACTTCATGTTTAGTTGGAAATAGATCTAGGATATACAGTATTATGTATTTTGCTAAATACTAGCCAGTCGTGTTGTAGTTGTCAAAATTTGCAATTTATGACAAGAAAAGTATGTAAAATCGTCGTATATTAAAGTTCAGATTCGGTTCTATAATATTTTCTTGATTCGAAATAAAAACGTGTTCCCTTCAATATAAGGTATAAGGATGTGGACATTGGTTTTTTTTAAATATCGCTAACATTTAAAGCAGGACATTATTTCTATTAACAAAGATTGTTATTTTCCCTAAGAT